>VYZR01086313.1:2987-22278 GCA_013400675.1 Oxylabes madagascariensis
CCCACAGGAAAGTGGAATTCCTGCTAGACCACCTTATAACTCAGGCTTTGCATGGGTATTTTTTGTCCATGGGCATTTTTCTTTCAAATTTGAGATCTGATTCCTCCTGTCAGATCATGGGAATCAAGGGCTCCTGATTTTTCCTAAATTTACCATCCAAATGTGCTCCATAAGTCAGGAGTATGTTATAGGACAAAGTGATCCAGCATGGGTACAGCATGGTAAGTGCTTTGTTTGATGAAGACTTAATGTGATTCTGCTCGTGGATGTAATTTTATCCTGAACATGCTGGGTGCTTGCTAATGCATGCATTGTTTTTATATACTGCAAGACACATAAAAATTCCCTTTATCATTTTCCCTGGGCAATTTTGTTCTTGTGGCCTTCCAGTTGTATCTGTATATGTGTGCATATATGCAATATACAGTGTGCAAGCATTCTTCTGTTCTTAGGCAGTTGCTACTATATGCTGCTAACATAAACTTTTTTGGGCGGTTCATGTTACACAATTTATTACTTGTATTCTTTGGTTGCCTTTTTGTAATGCTGACAAATGTATTGATAGCAGACACCACTGTAGACCAAGAAAACTTTCATGCTATTTATACTTACTTTGTATGTTAAGCCATGTGTTTTCTTGCTATATGTTACTTAGTTTTTGCTCCCATTTGGAGAATGTGCTCCTGTGTATTTGCAAAATTGTGCCTGGATTATTTTAAAACATAAATAAATGTATACAGTTTTCCAATTGTCTGTCATAATTTATGCATGATTTTTTCTTGTTTATGTACATGCCACTATAATAATTTCTGACAGTTCACTGAACTCAAGGCAACAAAGGTCTTTTTTCTCGTAAGTGTTATAAATCAGCTGTACACATTTTAAAGACATTTTAAGGCATCTGCCCTAAAAATATTTGGTAATGTTGGGTAAACTCAGCCACAAAACCTACACTTACAATAACTGATGATTGTATTTCTGTGTAGGCACAAATGCACTTTGTGGAAAAGGTCCATTGGATGCTGGTCATAAAAGGCACGTTCTTGCCAGAGCACAGTGGTGTCGGGGGTGAAGCCCCTGAAACCCCAGGAGTGGACACTGAGCACATGCTTGAGAGAGCTGTGTAAGTTTGAAGGGCTGGGGGAGAGATCATAGTTTAGGAAAAGGTGCAAACCTCTGCTTGCAACTAAAGTGTTGGCAAGAGTGTGAGGAGGACCTACATAACTTTTGTTCCCCAGTGGACCCTGTGGTGCTAAGGGAGGAAGGGAACTAGAACTCATTCAGCCTCTGGTCTCTAACTTTCCTGTTTTCCTGTTCCCAGCTAAGAGCATGATTAACAAGCAACAGCTTCAATCTGTAAATCTTAACTTGGTCTGTATGTGCTGAAGTAAACATATGTAGAGTAGCTGGGTTTGTGAAAGGACTGGAGATTCTGGATTTATCTGTCAGCACTCACATATGTAATGCAGCAGCTGTTACCACCTGATTTTGGGCCAGATTCTGGTGTATACCACTTAGAACTGGGCTATTTTGTCAGCTACCAGAGTAAAGGAAATGAAAAAAGTATTTCTGTGATAAGACTAAATAAAGGGAAGAAATGCCTTTCACATGCTCAGCTTTGAGGGTCCTTCAAGTCTGATATGCTGCCAAGGGGCTTGTTAAGAATTTGTGTGTTACTTTTTCAGGCATACTCTCTGCATAAACCGTAATGTTCACTTCAGAACTATTACAGTGTGAGCTCTGAATGCATATTAGTAGCATAATGTAATATGGATTCATTTCATCCTTTTTCCATGCAGGATGGTTGGATATATTACTCTTGAAGTACATCCAGACATGATAGTAGTGACATGGGATGTGAATGTGAGTTTGACTATTTGTCATAGGACCAGACAATCAAGTAAAAAATAGTTTAATTGTTGAATCAGCCCTCTTAGAGCTTTCAAACCCCCATAGAATAGCCAGCCTAGACTCCTGAAGCTTTTGCTCCTGTGGCTTTACATTTGGATCTTATTTTATTAGTTTGCACCAGATCACCCAGTAATACTTGTCAACAGTTTCAGTGATATTTTCTTTTTATTACCAATTTCTTCTGTAATGACTGAGTCTTCTGTGAACCTTTGTGTTTTCTTCTAAATTACTGATACAATTGTGAACTAGTGTATGCCCAGAAAGCTATCCCAGCAGAATACATGTCCTGTGATCATTCCCCATTTAAATTTCCATTTTGAAATGTCAGTTAACCAGTTTTCCATTCCTTTAATGAGACATGTCAATTTTGTATTATCATGTTTTCTTAACTCAAATGTCACGAATACCACATCAAATGTCATATAGAATCAAAGTGTATCAACAGTGTTGTCTTTCACTTTTACTCACAATTGGAAAAAAAAGCCAGCAAATGTGTTTGACAGTATCTGTTTTCCATATTGCACTTAGATTGGCATTTAGCATATTTCTCCTCTTTAATTAGTTAGTAATTGAGTCCCCTGTCAGCCATTCCATTACTCCAGATCAATTTCAAACTGACAGGACTGTAATTATCTAGGTCATTAAGTTTATCCTTCTTAAATATTAACACAACATACGTTTTCATCCAGCTTTCTGGAACCTTCCCAATTGTTCCAAGACTTAGCAAAAAGCAGTAATAATAATAGAGATTCTGCAGTCAGCTCTTGAACAAATCTTGGATACAAGTTATCTGAAGTTTCCTACACAAGTGTTTCTTACTTATTTCAGTAGCTTCCATGTAATTTTTTCCTTTTTTTTTTCTTTGTTGTCTGGTAGTTTATCATCCTCATAGAGTATCATCAATTGTCTGTCTTTTCCTTAAATACTGAACACAAATGCTTATTGAACACTTCTTTCTTGTCTTCATTACTCTTAACAAATCTTCCACTTCAATCTGATAAAGAACTGGTATCATTGTCAGGGTTCCTAATGATTTTGAAAAATATTGTCCTTAATTCTCTGGCCATAAATTTCTCCCTACAACTTGGCTACACTTACTGGAGGAACTGTATATGTAATGCCTTAGTTCTACTCTGTATTCAGTGTTATTAACCTTCTTTTTTAATGTCATTGATTTACAATTAAGTAGAGGTCTTCATTAACCCTTTAATCTAGACATTTTTTGAACACGGACAACTTTCTTTCCTGATTTTTCAGCTAATAAATGTATTATTGTATTTTCCAATTATTGGCCTGTTTTCTCTCCCAGCTGATTCTCCTTTTCAATAGTTTTCAGGTTGGTAAAAGGACTGCACCATCCATATTACCGTGCACCTCATTTTCTTTCTGCCCAAAAAGAGAAATCAGGTTACCATCATAGCCACTAATATTAATTTACTTCTCTTACCATATGCCTCTGACAATTTTTCATTATTTCTGAGATGCTGTCTCACACAAAATTCTCATTCTTGGAGAGTTCTCCATTTTGGTTTAAGAAACTTTCATACAGAATGTTCAATAATTCAGCAGAGGTACCAGCATCATGAAACTTCAGGTAAATGTCGAGCAGGCTGCAGTCTCAGATGACTGTGCAGCCTTTTTGCTCCCACACATTACAGAAGGTGCAAAGGAATCCAGTCATCCTGCTGTCTTCTATGATTTGGTGATTTGCAGACAGCAGCTACTATCCCATCTAGTGTTTTATCTGTTAGAGTATTGATCCATTGCATTCACATCATTTGCTTCTGGGCTGCCAGTGTACTGAAAACAGACTGTGGCTCTTTCACTGTGGAGTGCCACTCTTCTTCTCCCCCTCTCGACTTGATGTTTCCAAAAATAGGTTATAACCATTGATTTTAATGTTTCAGTTACACAGTTCTTCCCATCTAATTTCAGTAATACCTACTACATTGAATGTATAAATATATAATTTTAATTAATTTTTTTTTTTTACCCAGACTATCTGATATTGTTTTATAGAAAATCTGTTACTTTTACATACTCCATGATTTTTGGTTTTGCCATTTTAATTTCATCCTGAAAGACTGGGGGTTTTGGTTGGATTTGGGTTTGTTTTTTTTCTAATCAGTTCCTCTTTTAGTACTTACTTTTAGCCTCTCCCCTAGCAGGTTGTTTGCCTTTCCACAGAACAGGAGACCACCTAAATGGTGCCATCCTTTCACCTGCATCAAAAGACAGATACTCCACGTTCAGAATCTTTTTTTTTCCTGTCTTCCTTCATTCACCATCCAAGGATAATATCCTGGAGGATCACGCAGATGTTCTTCTTTTTAAGCAATGTTCAGGGTTCCCTGACCTTGTCTGAGACCTGTGAGACAATCTCTGTGCAGCAGAGCCGCTGATGCGTGCAGTCTTTCCAATCGTCTTTAATCTCCAGCCTTTTCCCTGAATTGGTTGGACTACCCATGATCCCTAACTGTCCTTTTTTAAAAAACACTTCAGCCTCTGGAAAATTCTGGAATCTGGGTGAGGGTGAATTTGAGATGGAGGGAAGCTATCTGTTCAAAGGAAAGTGTAGGCGGTGTTAATGCATCTGCTCGGGCCTTTCTGGGTTTTGTTGCACAGAGTAACCAGACCTCTGTGGGCTGCTCAGTCCCTGGGCTAGCAGCTCCCATCTCTCCTCAGGACTGGCAGAATTTGGGAACTAGGGAGTCTGGGTTCTGAGACTATGTGTAAAGTGAGCGAAAGAACTGTCAAAAAAGGAAACATTAAGATTTGGCTTGTTTTGTCATAAAATTGATCAAAATCTGCATCTTTGAATGGGAGATTTAAATTACAATCAGCTAGCACTCTTCACTGGCAAAAGGATAAGATTCTGCCAGAGAATTTCTGATTAACTCTTCTCCTGTCCAGAGGAGACCTATCTAAATTAATTGTCTTTGACAGGTGAGGTCTGTCCTCATTTTGGTACAGGAGATAAGGTACTGGTTACGACACACCTGGGTAGGCTTGCACAGCTTTTTAATTACAACAAAAGCACTTATCACAAATGTCTTGTAAACTGAGTGTCAACAGTGCTTGGATTGCAGCTGCCTGGCCTTGGGGTTTGATGGCTTACCTCTTTAATAGACACGATGAAACATTATCCTGCATTCTGTGACCAATTTTGCCTTCAACCTGTTTTTATACTGCCTTATAGTTCATCAAGCCCTACTGCATAGGCCTTAAAATAAGGCAAATCAAATCAATTTGGTCTCACATTGCCTTTTTTTTGTCAGCACTCCAGAAAAGGTGCTCAGTTCATTCATCTGACACACTACAAGTTGCATTGCTTCATCATCTTAGTGACCTGATAGATGAAAGACACTTGATGTATGGTGATGTCACCGAGTGAAAAGTCTGATTGCTGCCTTGTCCTGTTTATTAGTTCTGCAGAACTAGGAAGGGAACTAAGCAAATGCTTCCCCTGAACATACTGTATAGAAACTAAAAATCTTCCAGCACCTAATTTTGCAGGATAAATCCACATGGTACAGTGCAAGCCCCATGCCATGCAGAGATATTCCTCCTGGCTCTGAATGAACAAAACATGCCTGCATACAAATGGCAACCCATTTGTTATATTTTTGCAAGGAAAAACATGAAAAAAACCTTGAATCACAGCCTTGAAACTCCTGGTTTCTCTGGCCTGTGCTGGAAACAACAGGTTGAGTTACTTGGAATTGTGAATCAATTGGTATTGTGTTAATTCACACACTCACATACACAAAATGGCATGGTAAAAATGTCATACACTAAAACATACACTAAGAGATCAAGTCACTCTCATGTACTTTTTTTCTACAAGTGTTGTGGAAGGAAGGGGAGGCAGCAGAGTTTATACTTGCACAACTGGCTGAAAGTTGTATACAGTAAGCACCTTGAGAGCATCAAGTGATTGTGAAGGGAATTATTATGAACATTATAATATTTTATTTTTAGTGATTTCTTCATGCTATCTTGAAAAAGATCAGTTCTTTTCATCAGCACCTCAAAGAATCTACCCCAAAAATGTACAAAGCAGACTGACAAAGAGTTTCTGAAAGTGGTTTCTATTACATGGAAAGAAGCAGTGGGAATTTAAGAAGGGCAGAGAAAAGAGTGAATATTTAAACTAAGGACATTGAGACCTAAAATTCCAGCACTTTATGTACTGTACTTCTCACTGGTATCAATGGGAGCACTTACTTAAAGCTTAGTATAGGACTCAGGGATTCCTTCATATCTGCAAATGACACAGAAAAAAAAAAAAAGAGAGAGACCAGTCTTTTTCTGCTGTGAAGCCTTTCTTTTATCTTTCATGATACTTGAAATGGCAAGCAGCTTTAGTGATGGTTCAAGTGTCAGAACTGACTTTTTGTTTCCCGCCCTCCCCCAGCAAAAAGAGGACCAAGGAGTCAAACAGCATCATGTTTCGATGGCAGCCTTGCAGTCTTTGGGAGTTTTAAAATGTGGAAAGTACTGTATTAATTTCAGTGTATCAGTAGTGAATGGGATAATTTCCACTACTCCAAGCACCTTCCCCTCTCAAGTATTTCTTTTCTTGAATAGATTATTAGACAGGAAGGGTTGAGGATACAAACCTTGAATTATAAAAGTATGTGTACATGCTGAAGAGGTATTACAATGAATTATAAGCACTGGCAATAGTTTAGAATCCAAAGGGCTTGTGACCTTTGCTTTTAAAAACACGCTTTAAATGTTATCATTCTACAGCACCGTCTTCTCTACTCTATCTCCTAAATGCTTTTGGACACACAGACCATGGGATTAATTATATACTGCAAGCAACAATTCATGAATATTTAACACACTCATTTATACTTAATGAATAAATTTGCATTTTGACAGTGTTATTTAATGTGGTTTAAGGAAAAACTGCTCATTACCTTTCAATTTTGTAGATTAGGAGAATGTAATTGGAATGATAAGGTAGGAGAGAGGCCGCGTGATTGTTTCACACCGTTTGTTCCCACAGGAACAGGCTTTTTGATCAAAACGCCTCCGTTTGGTTTGTTCGGGGGAAGTTTGTCCGTCTCGGGTGCCTCATCCCGCTCCCCTCGGGGCGGCCGAAGCAGCGAGGGCTGCGCTGGGAGGCGCTGCCCCGGGCCGCGCTCGGGCCTTTGGGCCGGCCTGGGGCCGGCAGCAGAGCGCAGGGCCCCGCGCTGGCCGGGGCGCTGCCGGGGGGCACAGGCGCCCTGGCAGCAGGACAGAGCGGTGTGCGGGCGCGGGCACGGCCCTGGGCCCCGCGGTGCCCGGGGGCTGCGGTGAGCGCTGGAGAGCCCTTCAGCCACCTGCACCCCGCTCGGTGTGAGCGGCTGCCGGCCCCGGGAGCGCTTTGCTGGGCCGGGCCGGGCCGGGCAGGCGGTGCCGGTGGTGCCCGTGCCCGTGCCCGTGCCCGTGCCCGTGCCCGTGCCCGTGCCCGTGCCGGGCCTGCCCTGCCCGGCCCTGCCCTGCCCGGTGTGCGCGGCTCGGAGCTCTCCCCGTGTCACATTGCTCAGGGTGTTGTTGATTCGGTTTTTTTCCCCACAAAGACTTGATCCTTTTGAGAGCTCTCTGTGAAAAAGAAAACAAACAAACAAACAACCCCAACCCCCCTAAACCCCGCAGTTCATCTTGCAACAAAACCTCTGAACAGAGCTGCGTATATTTCAGCGGTTCAAAAGAAGGAGGTAAAAGGAGAATTTTTTTTTCTTTTCGTATTCTTAATTTTTAAGCCTATCTCATGATTTATAGGAAGGGGAAACAGTGAGGAGGAGGAACAACTTGTTTTGGTTTTGTTTTCTGTCAGCAGTCCTGATATGAAGACTCTATCCCATTTAAATTCCATGGATTTTTTTCCCCGTTATTTTAATAGGGCTAACACAAAACCTTGGTACTTGGGTATCTTTGCTTTGCCTTTTAAGCATGTATTTAATCAACTCAAATGTTTCCTAGGCAAAGAGATATTAGAAAGATTTCTTAGAAAATAATCAGAAGTTAAAAAATAATTTCCCAGGACTTGGTCTTGTATATTTCTGCATCTGAACAGCAATAGAAGAGAATATCCCCAGACTCCTAGTCTTTAACGCCAAGGGTTGATTGTGTAAAATAGTTTTTAAAATGGGTTACAATTTGCTTCTTTAACAAAGAATATGCATTGTTTCTATTTGTCATTTTAAAGTGCCATATGGTGGCAGATACTAATCCACATATGTTGCCATAGTTCTCTCTGATCTCTCTTGAAAAAAATATAATTACACAGGTTGAGACTTGACCTTTCATTCAGCTTTAATGGACTGTTTTCTGAGCACATTTCTAATCAAAGAGAATTGCATGAAATGTTATTGAAGTTGCATAAATACATCTTGTCTGGGAAGGGAAAAATCTTCAGGCCAGAATGGGGTTGTTCACCAACTCCCCATTCAGCCCACAGAGTAATGACATCTTGATTCTCACAAGGGGGCTCTAGAAATATCTTTGATGTTAAGCAAAACAAAGATTTGAAATGTAAAAACTGTGTTGATATCCCTCTCCTCTGGGCAATGATGCATAAGATAGCCCGTCTTTGACGAGCTCCTTATCCTGCGGGAATATCCCCACACAATATTAATAGAAGGGAATGTAGCAGATAAAGCTTGGATCTTCATTTTGTTGTTCTTTTCCCTTAAATTTTGTAAGACTTGAAATCTTAGGTACTGTTTTGACTGCATCCAGCAAGCTAAGAGCCCATGACTTGCACTCACACTCCCAAACTGCCTGGGCCTCCATCACTGTGCATCTCCACATCAAGAATTATGTTTGAGTCTCTCAGTGACTTAAAGTAATTCTAGTTTTAATATATCAAAAGAATCTAAGCTCCTGGTGGGATGTATGGGGCAAATCTAGGTGGACTTCCTGTACATGTCTCCTTTTTATTTAATACAAAATGGAAAGGATTTGTGAGGGGCCGAAGCAGGTGTGTGCTGACACGGTCATTGTATCCCGGAGGAGGTGTGTGCCCATTGCTGTGTCTGCTGCTGGTGCTGATGGGCTGGCACAGGCTGGGATGTGCAGGTACCACAAAGAACACCTGCAGCACTGCCCATTCCTCCTGAACCTGGGAACAGGTTCTTTTCCTACGTGGGAGGAGGGTTTGTAGCTCTGCTTAAAGGTTTTTGTTCCTGTTTTGGTCACCAAAATGGTTGATAATGTTGACAATGCATGAATAATAGAACGTAAGGTTCCTTATTTTGTGTAAATTTTTTTGACACATTCATTACCCTTTTGGTCTTGAATTTGATAGCCCCCAAAACAGTTTTCTGTCTGGAACACAGGGTTGCTGTCTTAGGATATTTCTGTAGATATTTGTTGCTGAAAATGTGTGTTGCTTGCCACCATTTTGATAAGGCAGAAAAGCAATAGAAGTCCTATCTTTAAAACTTGTCCCACTGGGAAATCTTGAGTTTGTGAATATGGTGACTGATTATATGCATCACAAAACAAAAATGCATAATTGAACAGCGGCAACTGTCTGAAAATAATCTACTATTTCAAACAGTTGAAGGCTCCAGTGTGACAAGTCACCAAGTATTTTAACTCTCTTCCCATGATGTCTACATGCTAGCTTGATAAAAGGTATTAGCTATGAATACATGAAAGAATCATTTTTATTCCTCCCATACCCCACCTTGGGGGGAGGGGGGGAGGAAAGTATTCCTAGAGTCATGTCTGATGGAGCACAACAGGCACTAGATCAGATGTCCTCAGGCCCCTGTATACTAGCTGTTTCATTTACTTTTTTTTTTTTTTTTTTTTTTTTTTTTTTTTTTTTTTTTTTTTTTTTTTTTTTTTACGTTTTTATATTTTTTATATTTTTGGTNTTTTTCTCAGTATTAAATGTTTAAAACTTCTGGGAACAAAAAGATGATTCAGGATAGATTAGGCTTGTCTTCTGACTTTGGTGATCCAAATTTACTTGCATAATTTAACTCAATAATGTTTTGCTTGATAATGCATGTGAACTGGGAAATGAACAAGTAAGGAATCCATCATTTTTCCTGAATTTTATTCCAAATTTACTTATTTCTGTTGAACAAATTTGTCAGTTGTATTCAGATGCTGGGCAATTCATATATGATGTTTGCTTTGGATTTTACAAAGCAGAGCTACTCACATCCAAGTTATGAAAAATTAGTACATTCATAATTTGTAATGTATAAGGAATTATAACATCCAACTTGTTGGCTATAGGAATCAAGCTTGGGGGCATATTTAATTGACTCAGAGTCAGACATATTTCTCCTGTGGGCAGAGGGGTAACTTTTCTGAGACACTGAAATCTCTCTCATTTGTATCTTGTGCCAAAGATCTTTAAGACTCATGAAAACCTTCCTCTCTGGACCATTCTTCTTTCCCCTACTGTATTTCCTCTTAACAAGGTATTGCTCTTCTGCTGTTAATGTTAATGAGAGTACAAAAATCTCTTAATAAGAACATGTTTGAATTAATAAAGACAGTGCCTTTGCTATTCAGGATCAGCCTGATTCCTTGTGCAGAGATTTTTATGGACAATTTTACAAATGCCTGTATTTGGCCTGGCCGGGGGCTCTCTGGAAACTCTACAATTTCAGGGAACAGCATAAATACTCTAGTCAGGCTATTTGGGAAGATAACACAGTGAATTTTTTTTACCAGTGTATTATCTCAACCTAAAAATGTTGACACCTGAACAGAGCAAGTGCTCCTGCATTCATTTATAATGAATTAACTAGGCTTGCCTGAGCTTTTGAAGGTTATGTGACTGCATTTATTGATCTCATTTCACTGGTATCAATAAGAGCTGAAGTTTCTTGTTACCCCATAAGGCTATTCATGCCATTGTCTCCCCGAATCATTTGAAGCTTTTTCTGTGATCTAGAAAGCTAAAAAATCTGCATGAATCCTCAGAAGAAGCTCTGTCTGATATGGTTGCTCTATTTATTGTCAGTGAAGGGACATAAGCCGTAGCCCTATTACTAGTTCTAGGAGAAATGAAGTCTGGTTAGCAATGGATTTGTCCTTAATAGTATGCATTTCTCCATTGATTTTGCTCCACATTCCCCATGTCCCTTAAAAACCTTCATACACTGTGATATCTCTGTGTCCTCTGTCGTTTTAGGGCCTCTGTCCTAGGTCCACTGCCCCTATGCCTCTCTTGCCTATCCCATGTATATTTCCAGAGAGATTTTCTACTGTGGTAACTGAAGTTAAGGTGGCTTCAGACCTCCTTCTTTACCTCCTTTTTTCCTGTCTGGTGGTCCAAAGAAAACATACTTTGGCTGGTTTAAAGTTATGTGTTGAAGTTCCGGTCCAGTTAAGAAATGGGTACCTACTCACAGTTTGATGCTTCCTCCCTCTGAGCAAACTGAACAAAAAAGACTATTTAAAATGCTCCTGCCTTTCCTTCATTTAAAGTTTTAGTAGGGACTCTTTCCTATTATCTTACTGTTCAGCTTCATGAAACTCATGCCTATATTTGAGACCTTTGTTTTTCTGTGAAATTAGTTTTAAATTACCCAGTGAAATCCAAAGTTACTTAATGGAGGTAGACAGGCATGCAAACAAGCAGTGTGTCTGTGATCACATGAGCTTTGTTTGCATTGGGACATTAAGCTTACACAAAAATAAATGGGAAGGTGGAGGCAGTGATTTGCTGTTCCTGTGGACACCTTTGCTAACTTTCAGGACCTGTTATCAGGCAGATTGCTGGTTTCCCCTTTGATCACAGACATAGATGGGCTGAAGGGAGGCAGCAAGCGAAACTGTTGAAGGGGTTTATCACATTTTGTTTTACGTGCCCTTCTTGTTCCTATTTGATCATATGACAGGTGTCAGTCGTTTGTTTTTTAAGATATTGTCTTGGTACCTGGAGAACTAGAGGTGCCTATATTTTATGGCTTAGTACTAGAACAATAAATCAGAGGTAAGGACAGAAGCAAAGTATGCAGGGAGATATTGGGTAACAGAAAACTATGGGAAGAGATTAGGAGACATGTGGATTGCCAGCTAATGGGAAGGAGAGGAAAGAAAAGAGCAGCCTGACCTTTCTGTGGTGCCCTTATAAGAGGTCAGAGGAATGAAACAATAATGGCAGCCTTCAGTCTTGAAAAGGGCAGCAGGAAGAGAAGGGCAGCAGCAGAACTCAGATACTGCTGTATAGTCGATTAACATTTGCTGCTCACAATCCCATAATTTTTCACTGAGTAGGAGCCAGGATAAAAGCCATCCTCCTTAGTGCCCATTTCGCAAAGTGAAATCTAATTAGTTAAATGTTTAAAAGTTAATGAAGAATATGCAATGTCAGAAAATATGTTCTAGTGTAAGTGCAGCCCTCTCATACAAGCACTCGCACTGTTGTAAACTCTGATTATGTAAATAACACCTCAGTGCCAATGCTATAAAAGGCCATTTGGCAAAGGGCCAGGAGGATGCCATGCAAAAATGTCCAGTCATCGCTTTAGGGGTTCAACTCCAGTGTTAATGAAGGCTCCCCATAGACACATACGTGAAAGGATCCTAGTAATTTCTGGAGTTTGTATGCCATTCACCTCTGTAACTGCCGAATGTTAGACAATAAACCCCAGAAGATGTTTTATCTGGGCATGTGGGATGCACGCACTGATTTGCTTTAGGACTGCTGCTCATACATAGATGCAGTCTAGCTTGAAATACATACCTGAGAAATCAAGGGGAAAAAAACCCTGAGAATTGTCTGATGAGCTTCAGATATCACTGGAGTTCCTGAGCTGTCCATCTGAAAGTACATTTATTTGACAGGTAAATACTTGATGCTTGAATACAGAAGTTGGAATATTACATTTTGAGGGCTCTAATATCTCCAGATGAAAATTTCTGCTATAGGACTAAAATTCAATATTGTGTAATATAATATTTTGCCCCTACACAGTGAAATTTCAGCGCATTCATCTCTGGAAGGGTTTCCAGGAATTATTATGCTTCTCCAGGAGATGCATCAGAAATGAATAAAAAAAATTAAAAAAGTCTTTGAATCAGACAAAGGCAAACCTGTTAAAAAGAAGTATTGGGTGCAATAGTACCACAGAGAATAAGGCCAGATTGTGTGTGGGAGTACATCAGCATTGCTCTATTGAAGACAAATGGATGATTTGGACTGAATGTTGAGTCCTACAGGGATCTTAGGTCATTTCTTTCTGAGCCTCTGTTCTTCTGTCTGAAAGCTGGTCGATTGCACCTTAACAGAATTTAAATATTATCGTTTCAAATATGTCCTCTTTTTGCAATAAATATTCATGAAAATTAATTTCAAACTCTGGTTTGTCAAGATCTAAATACGAGTAATATCCAGCTAGAATACAGGCAAAGCACAAAGCCTTTTCTCATTATATAGTTATCAGAAACACTCTAAAAACCTACAGTAGGAAAGACATTCTTTGCTATTTTGATCTATGAGTAATTATATAAAATAGAAGGGGGTTTTAGAGGGAGCTGCAGAATGATAATTCTGTGACTTGAAGAGAAAGAAACGAAAGGTTAGAGTTGGAAAAATGATACTTTTCCTTGAAGAAAAAACGTGAAAGAAAAATCAACCTCCAGCAAAGGAGCTAGATGTGATTAGAAAAAAGATATAAAAGTGATCCCTAGAAACTCTTTTAAGAGGTGGCTGAAAAGTAGTGAAAGAATCAACTACCAGCCCTCTCTGGAGGAGTTGTTCATATCAAAATGCTGAAGAAAAATGAGTATACCAGAGACTTGCTGTGTAGTATGTATTCAGGTTCAGGTAAATATTTACATTTCACAGCCTTTGCAAGAGTAGCTCCTGTGAATATTTAAAAATTAACCTGGTGATCGCCTGTAAAAGCTATCACTGTTACCATATTTCCTACTCTCTGTACTGGCTTGTTTTGGTTTGGTTTTTTATTGGCAGCTGTGGTTAGTGTGAAAATTCTGGTGGATCAGTTAGGAATATATCCTACTTCAAATATGGTTGAGTGGATTTCCCGTATGAGATGGCATGAGAGAATCGTGATTTTGATTCAAATTTTGTACCTTTTTACACTAAGTAGTGCATCAGAATCAGACTGTCTGCTGTGAAGGTGGAGTCCAGGAAGGGTTCAGTGAGATGACAAAATTCGGGTGTTTGCATTCCCACCAGTCCTTCACCCAGTGCAAGTTCCTGTATCTTTGTAAGGCTTCCACCACCGTGTTTTGCCAAAAGAACTGGTCCTGGTGCAGGGCCGGCAGTGAGCAGGGATTAAGGCATTTCTGGAAACTTAAAGCAGCACAGAACTACTCCCTGCTGCTCTCAGGTGAGTTAAATAGGAGCAGGATTAAGCCATGTATGTGGGATGGCTGCAGATGCTCCTTCATAGCTGAACACCGAGCAATTTTTATGGGGTCTTTATGTACCTAAAGAGTAGTAATGTTAGGTCTGTGATGTTGGATAGAAAACCAGTTTGAAAGCTTTCAGAAATCATTGAACAGTTAAAAGGTAGAAGACTCCCTTTCTCCCTTTTAGGGGGTTCTGGGGAAGTATGTAAGTACTGCAACTGCCTGTGCCCCCTGCCTTTTGTTAGACTGGTTTCGCTAAGAAAACAGAATTTCTGAACCCATTTTTAGTTTTAAAGATTTTGTCAGGTTTGTGGGTTTTTTGTGTGTGTCTTAACGGCACAATTTTGTCTTAAATAATGTCTTAATTTTACAAAGACTGGTAGAACACTAGTTACAAACACCTGAAGTTTACAGCATTTCTTCTGCTGTACCGAGAAACTCTGTGGACTTTATTTGGGATTTTCCTCTTGGCTAGTCAAATATTTTGAACAGTTTTTTTATCATTTGGGTGGGATAGGAAATTAGGAAAAGACCAACTCATTGGCTGAATGTGGCCACTTTTAATTCTTGAAACCAGGTCCCTCCCACAAATCAGGTAAATATATTTTATTAGCACCTTTGTTGTTAAGATATTGATATTTCTGTGGCTTCCTCATGGATTTTTTAGTGAATAATTAATATTAGAATGGTGTCAATGGATGCCCAATCACATGGTATTATTCCTGTTTCTTAAGTGGATGCCCCCAGTGCTTTTAATCAGAAAATGAGTTTTGGTAGG
Source organism: Oxylabes madagascariensis (assembly GCA_013400675.1). Taxonomy (NCBI): domain Eukaryota; kingdom Metazoa; phylum Chordata; class Aves; order Passeriformes; family Timaliidae; genus Oxylabes; species Oxylabes madagascariensis. The sequence continues at coordinate 18,025 of VYZR01086313.1, forward strand.
GCCTGTTAGGCAATTACTGCCTTAAAAAAACCAGGAGAGATGGCTCTATAAAGGGGAAGGGCACAATATTCTGTTTGTGTTCCTGAATATTGCACATGTAATAGCAAGGACTGCCTGCCTACCTTACTGTTAGCTTGTAGTTGTATTTAAGTAATCTTTAGTTTTTCTCTCTTCAGTGCCCATCCATGCTCCTCTTAGCCTTGCTCCTTACAGACAATTTCAGAAATGAAGGTATAAACTTTTCTGACATAAGGTCTATTTGTGTGTGAATACGCTTAGAGAGGGTCCATGAACACTGTGTGAACGAGATAGGTCTGTACAGACATTGAAATGCTCCTCAGAAGATGAAAGCAAAAAGCCGTTTTCCCTTATCCCCAGTCTCTGAGGCAGGATGAGCACACTCAGAATAGCCATGACGAGAGTATTTCTAAAATCTTTTAAGAACAGGTGATTAATTCATGAGGGCAGATTCTCAGTTGGTGTAAACTACATATTTCATGCATTAATCTTGCTATGCTGATTTTCACTGAGAACCATCTCCATAATTTTCAGAATATCATCCTACATGCTTCTTGCCCAGAGTGCTGTCTCACAGGACGGTCAGATATGATGACAATGGGTATGGTCTAAATAGGCAGAGACAGATCTCTGAAGGGATCATTTTGAAAGAGCCAGATGGCAACAATCACATTTATTTTTTTCCCGGTGTCACAAATATGCTTTGCAGTAGGGTTGTGCTTTTTCATTCCAAATGAACCCAACCCAAACCCTGTGTATCTTTTCCATGAATATTTCAGTTCCTCAGGGAGACATCTATGGATACAATTATACAAAGTCCAAGCCTCATTTTACTGATTTACCATCCAGGAAATGCAGTGACATAACCAGATTGCTTATAATTGTGGTTTTTTAATTGGCTTCCTGAAACATTAAAAAAGAAACAGTGAAAAGCACAGTTGCTGATACAGGGTCCCATGCATACCACTGCTTTGCATGAATAAGCCTCTGATTAATTCTGAGATCCCTTAAAACACATCTTAGTCATCCTAAAATCTGAACAACGTTTCTGTGTTCAAATTAACATCCACATCACTCAGTACTTTGCTCTTTATATTTCTTTCACTTCTCTGCCAATTTTTTTCCTCTTCTATTTTCTATCAGCTGGTAGAAGTTCATACCTTCTCTTTGTTAATTCTATGCATAGGAGACAGTAGCTTTCAGATAAATAAAATCAGTTTCTCTTCCCTTACTATGTCTATACCCAGCTGAAAACTTTTCTGTCTGTAGCGGAGGTAACACATGCTATCCAGAGCAGGTGTTCTTTTGGCACTAAGCAGCAAACTTGAGTCAGAAGACTCATTAACTGAGATGTAAGCAGGCTATATAAAATGCTGGATTCTGGATTTTTAAACTTCATACCAGACGTGCGACCATACGTGTGCCTTTTCTGCTTTTGCCAAGTTTTTACTAATGATCATTAAGAAGCACAGCTAGATCCAGCATTTTTCAGCCTCAGTCTTCACTGACTTGTTGAGCACTTTTCACGTAACCAGAATTGCAATTTATAACGTTATAATGCAGAAGGGGAGAACTTCTGGAGGGCAGGTTCCCACTGAAGCACAGCTCCTGTTCAGAGGAGGGAGGAGATAAACCCAGATTCCTTCCACCTGCCTCCCCGTGGTAGTCATCTACATTGACCCTAAGGTGAGGCTACCCAGCTGACATGCTGGAAGGGCTTTGCTTCAGGGTTGCTCTCACCCAGTCTCTGCTGTGGGAGATGCCTCTGCCCTATCTGTAAAGTGTTTTGGAGGCTGTAATCCTGTTTGGGGTGTTTGCTTCTCCCTCCTCCTTGCTGTGAGTTCACATTCCCTTCTCATGAGGAGCTGTATGGGTGGTGGAGAGATGCTCAAAGCAGCAAGATGACAGAGGAGCCAGGGAGGCTCGGGGCTGGCAGGTGCCCTCAGCCCGTCCTGTTTCAGGCTCACACTGAGCAGTGCCCAGGGCAGACAACCTGAGCCAGGTAGGAAATGCAGACTGTAGAGCCATCTTTGTGCCAGCTCTGCCAGGTGATCTCACTGTCAGCTACCTGATCTGTCAATATGTGATACTGGCCTGAATGTGGTAGGCAGTGCACTGGGAAAACACAGGGAAATACATTTCTTTTTATTTTCAAACTGTTTTCTGAATGGGGAGGCAAGTGGTTTGGGAATTTTTTGTGTATTTTTATTTCTGCTCAGGGGAAGTTTAGGGCCATTTTTGATCTGTCTTATGTTTGGGGACAGTAAAATAAAGGAAGCAATAAGCCTCTGTAAATACAATTTTCTGGAGCACAGTGACAATGATACTGATTAGTGATAAGTGCACTATTGTTCCTTGAAATCTCTACGAAGTGGAGGCACAAGTATTTTGCTCCCTGGTGATCACTCACTTGAGGATAACTTTTTGTAGGAATTTATGCTCCGCTGCATTCTGCCCTATTTCCTGGTATTTTTGGTAAATCAAACTGGTGCCTTCAGCACGCTTGCCTTTGTACTTTGTATGGATTGTCATTTCAGAGATGACAAATCCTTTATACAAATTTGAAGGATAAAGACGCTGTATGGCTTTTATATTCAAATTTGTTTACAGAATGATATTTGCAGATAACTCTTTAAGTCACCCTCTTTTTTCTTTTTATTTTTTTTAAGTGATGGTGTAGTCAGTAGCTTGTTCAGTGCTTGGAGGTGTATTTCTTTATTATGTTCATTATTCATGATGGTTCTGTACTCATGCTATGGGAATCTGCTGCATTCATTAAATACCATTTCATAAAATTGATGGACTGCAGCTGGCACAAGTTTATATATAATATTTTCACAGAGGATATGTCATGTAACCAGCTTGTAAGTTTATAAGTTTTAAAACATATACAGATTTATTATGCATTTTCTGTTTGCATTGCTCCATCACCTCCATGACCAAGTCCAGATGCCACTTAGAGCTAAAATTTGATTCTATTTTGCTGCCGACATGTATCAAGCCCTCTTTAGGATTTTCTCTGCTGAGTGACCTTATACCTTCTTCTGGAAAAATACAAAGCTCTCAATTCTTGTAAGTATTGCATTCTAACTTAATTCCTTCTGCTAGTTCTAACAAGGGAAATGTCTTCATTTTCTCTATCAAATACTTGTGATGCAATTTCAGTGCTGCACACTCATGTCTCTGTGCAGGCATTGTTTATGGTGTAAAGGTGAATAAACACTACAACATAGACAAAAATCACAAAGAATTTTGAGAAACCCCAGGGTTTCCATTTTGTATACACATAAAGGAGAAAATTACTGTTGTTTTTATGACGGTGTAAGAATACAGATAAAGCAAGGTTTTCAGGAATAAGTCATATATATTATTATAACAGCTGTTACCATTTTTGGGGGGAAAAAACCCCTCAGTTGGCCTTGCGCTCCCAAAGTTGGGCTGTTTGTCCTCACTGTGTTCACTTGTGTAATAAAGGATATCACCTCTCCCTAATGTGTCAAATTTACATTTTCCATAAAAGCTGACCTTGCTTTTGTATTCAGCAAGTAAACTCTGCTCATAGCCACCAGCATTTTTTTTTCTTTTGGAAAGTGTGCATTATAATAATGAACTAAAAGCTACATAGCAAGGAGATTGTTATAATAGTGGACAACACAAACGTGATGGCTTCTGCACTCATCACTGTAAAAGTAAATTGCAGATGGTGGGAAGTGCTGTGGTCATCTGATTACTTTAATGTGGTAATACATTAGCTTAATGTATTGAAGGTCAGGAAGTGTACATCTCAGTGGCACTAAACTGGAAATCTGTAGAATATAACAGAAACCAGCAACAAGTATCATAATTGATAATCCTTAAGGAATTAATTTAGCCAAAGAGAACTATTTCTAAGCAGTAGTGAAGAGCAGAGGGCTATAGACCTGTATGCAATTTTTCAACCAGCTTGTCTCAAGGAATATTTTATTTGCCAAGTGCCACTCTTCCTGCAGACACAGTTACAATAGTTTCTCCTTATGCACATTGGTCACAGAAACCTATCCATTAATAATCAGAAATATAGGAAATGCAGGATCAGAGCAGATTCTTGAACACTGATGGTTAGTTTTTTGGTGGTTTGTAAGAATTCTCGTTTCATCCAGATTATTTTGTTGGTCAGACTTTTAGATCTAGAAATATGATATGGATTCTGTGAGCACACAAATCTACTTGACATTTCACAAATGCTGGAATCTGTTA
>VYZR01086314.1:8333-20096 GCA_013400675.1 Oxylabes madagascariensis
TCAGCTCAGTCAGAAGTTCATCCACACTGTAAAAACCATTAAGGGAAGAAATACGGGGGGGTGGGAGAGAGAAGGCAAAGACATTTTTTTTTCTACTCCTAACCAATTAATGCCCGCATTTTCTAACCTGCCTATTTACAACTGGATTATAAGCTTCACTGAACATGTACTTCACAGGTAACCTTTAGGTAAGTAAATTTTAACTTGTAGTGCAATACATTTGAAATTTGCTATCTCAGCCACCAAGAATTAGCTTTTTTACCCTCCCCTTTAACAAAATTTTCCATTGCTACTATATGCCTTATACCTATAGCNATTAAAATCAATTACATTTAAAAACATTTATGTAATGAATTACAAAATATAAAAATTTAAACATGCAAACCACAGAAAGGAAAAAAAAATATCAAGAATCTGGAAGGCTAACTGCAGTAGAAAACTATTTCCCCAGAGGTGACTTTTGGATGAAGACTCACAAACTCTGGGTGTTACATTCCTGCGTGAAGCACTGCTGAATCCACATGTCTTGACACGTGTCCCCCTCTTTTCCACAGAACTATTTTTCATTACAGGATTAACACATTTGTAACCAGACAGCAATTATCTACATGTGACAAGATGTTTTTTTGGAATCACTACAAATCCTTTGGCCATTTGACTCACATGCCAAATGAAGCAAACTCATCTGTAAAGCCAAATTTGGTTATTGCCTGAAACTCCACATCTATCACACTACATAACATGATAATTCTTAGGTTCATAAAGCTATTTTTCACAAGTTCTCCTCTTGTTTGGCCTACTTCAGAGTGCCATTTAAGGGACTTCCAAAGCTAATGGGTTCAACAGAAAGTAATCTCAAACTTAATCAAAATTTCCCCACAAAAAAGAACTACTGAAGGACTTTTTTCCTTTTCTTAAAAAATATACAACTGGACTGCTGAGAACATGTAAACGTGCACAGATTCTCTGAGTCTGACAATCAAAGAGAATATTATACGAAGACAAGAATAAATTAAGTGCTACGCCATCCTCAAAATAAAAACAGTAGAACAGGAAAAGGCATTCACCATATTCACTCTAGGAATATAAGCAGAAAGAAGGGGGGTTGTTTATCGCTAAAAATCGAACCAACTCTCCATAATTCCATGAAATACAAGCATACCTCTTCCACTCATCATATACAAGACCAAACAAATGCTTCTTACCCAATGAAGTTGAGTTGGAACAATTTCAGTTAATTTTCTAGTTAAATGACAACTTGAATTAAAAACACCCTATATAAGCTAAACAAAACAAACCACCACCTGTAATTTGATTAAATACAGATTATGATTACACTGCCAACAAAGGCAAACTGGTTTAGTCTGGTTATTAAGCAGGTAGTCAAAGATTCCACTGAGCTCTAATGTTACTGCATGGAGTTTTAACGAAGCAGCACAGCATCATGTCTTTTAAATGTTACAACAGTAACAATCAAGTCTTTTAAAGCAAAACCATATGAGATTCAGGTAATTTTTGATCTGTTCAGCTTCATATTATGTTCCTTTTTCTGCATTCCTCCTACTAATCTTGGGCAGTCTAAAACAATAGTAACAGAGCAGAGGAGGTCCAGAGACAGAACCATGACTGCTACTAGATAAGGTTCTTAGAAACAAATTGTGATGAGGTACATCTAGAAGAATTAGTAATTCGAGTCAGCTCACATGCTTCATTAAGAAAATTACTCTCATTATGCCATTATAAGGCTGAGTATATTTTTTTCTTAAAACACACGGAGCCAGAAACATGCTATATCACAAGGGTATTTCTATTTGCTTTGAAGGAGACTGGAATATATTGTGCTGATCATGGTTAACACCAAATAGCTCTGGACAGAGTTTAGAAGATAGTTTTGTTATAAGAAAGCAAGAATTACAAATAGGAAAAACAAAGTATAAACTATAATAGTGCACCATGTGTAAATAAAAAAACCTGTGCTTTATACAAAGTGATTACTTCATGTTATGCCACTAGCAACATTACTATCAAATATACTTTTTTCCTGAGAATCAGAAAAGAAGTGTTTTCTCTACTCAGAATGAATATTTTTTCACAGCTTTCCTTAACAGGTCTGTACAGAAAGACTCTGGCAGTTGTTTAAAGTGAATACACTTCAGGGTCCTCTAGAATAATGTTGACAATATTCACAATTAAAAATTAGAAAATTAACCAAAAACCAAAACACAAAAAAATCCCAAATGGTCTTGAAATTCTACACTCTTTAAGGGATTTCTGTGGTTTTAATGTCATTCTCCCCCAGTACAATATGAACGATATTCTGTTATTAATTTAAATTAATTTACTTCCCAGAGTTCTTTTATGTTTCACAGATTTCAGCATGTGATGGAGTTTTTCTTGAATATCTTCTACGTGGGTGGATTTTATAGAAGGATAAATTTAGTTTGCAAGGCCTGTTGTAACATATCTCTGTTTTTCTGCACCAGAGTAAGGTACATTAAACAATGACAAAGTCATTAATACCTAAATATGGAACTGCTTATTTTGCTCATATCTCATTGTCTTAGTAAGAACTTCATGCAGCATATGGAAAACAGAAGTCATCTCTTCACAAAAAAGACTGTGGTCACATCTTGCAGGTTCAGGAGAAAAGCAGCTTGCTACCACACTCTTCTACACACAGCAGTTTGAGACCCATTTCATCTAGGCACTTGAGCATTGCTCTGCTGCATTTGGATACACTCAGGTGTAACTGAAGCTCTGTCTCTTGCATGATCATAAATCAGCTTATTCCTGTGAAATAAGCACTGTGTGATGGAAAGGCTTGTCTTCAACATAACAACATAAGCTAAGAGGACTTCCAGAACTGCTCATGTATTTTACTCCAGAGACCATTAAAATCAATGCACTTAATCTAAGGAGTATGGTCCAGAAGTGCAGGTTTCTTGGTCTTCAGCACACAAATCCTAAGACAACAGAGTAAGGCATCCTCATCTGCAAAAAGGCACAGGACCAGAAGGAAAACAATTGTGCTTATAACTGATAAACCAGTTTTGACATACCTTTTATACTGGTGGTTCTGTCCATGGGTTCCTTGAGACTGAGGACAGTCTGGATTCCAAGTCTTCTCCTTCGTTAGAATGAAGCTATTATGTGGAAGATGAGCAGTGAGATTCACTTCTTCCCTACCTCCACACTGGTTTTTGAGTTAAAAACCTGACTAGGACCCTGAGTCAGGACTGATAGGTCTGTATGGGCGCACCTAGTAAACCACCACTCTTTGAATCACAGAACAACTTTGGTAGGGCCATCAAGTCCAACAACCACTTGAGGTTAGGTAGGCTAACCTCAAACTTCAGTCTGGTTGCTCAGGGACTTCAGAAGAATTTCCAGTATCTCCAAGGCTGAAGGCTCCCCAGGCATTTTGCCAAGCTGTACCGGTGTTAAACCATTTTTAAAGTGAAAGATTTTCCTTCTGTGTAGTGGGAATTTCTCTTACTGCAACTTGTGACCATTGCCACTTATCCTTTTGTTGCAGAACTCCAAGAAAAGTCTGCAACATCTCCACAATGCCTCCTTGGGTAGTGCTGTTACATCTTGTAGTGTCCTTTTCATGCTGGACAAACCCACTTCCCGCAGTCCCTGCTTGTACATCACGTGCTCCAGAATCATGTTTTCGGTAGCCTCCACTAAACTTGAGGAGGCATGTTAATATATCCCTGTTGTAGCAGCTGTCCAAATGACTGTGATGGCACACTGGTGCCTCTTAGCAAGTTCAAGATCAGTGAGTCCTAGTTACCAGATCTTAGGTGAGACAAATACAAAGGTATGCAAATACAAAGAGTCTGGCCAGCAGTTCTAGATACTCACTGTTTTTAAGTAAAATACGAAATATAAATAGATAGAGTCTTGCATTTAGTTTCCTAAAGGCTGTATGCAGTTCCCAGATACTTTGTTGGCCCATTAAAAGCACTGGAGAAGTGATGGGTACAGGAACATTGGTTAAACCATGATTAGTGAGTTAAAAAAGTTAACACCATGTCACAGGTGTAATACAGCCCTTAACTTAGACACACAACTGTGTCCTAGGAAGACGATTCCCTCACCTGAGTACAGCCTGCTCTAGACTTGCTCGTTCCTGACATATAGTACAAGTAACTAAATATTTTCTGTTTAATCACACATTGTTTGTAAAATCAGATTTTAGCTTTCTGCTTACTGGAGCCCAGGTTTACACTGAAGTTCATACTCATTTGAATCCTGGTACAATGCAAAATGGTAACATTATAGGCCATTAATCTACAAAGGTTTAAACTACAACATTAATCCACAAAGGATGAGAGTCCTAACTCTTCACAAGAAACCTGTCCTCTCAGCTTGCGGTCTCATGCAAAGACTGCCTGGGTTTCTGCTTACAGGCCTGAAACTCCAGGAGGCTGCCTGCATGAACCAGGCTCTGAAAGATCCAACTGTGAGACAAGACAGCATGTTTTAAATTGCTGTCTGTGTAATTACGAACAGTAAAGGCCATCTTCTCATGTGGAGAAAGACCTGTTAATTACTTTGCTGCCTCTCTTCTGCTGCCATTTCTTGTCCTGAAGGACCAGCTGCCCTTTTTGTCTTTCTCTGCCTTCTGCTCAGAAACTATTTTCCCTTTAGAAAAGGGGACCAATATCTACCTATCCCTCCCCTCCCACATAACAGTATTCAATTAGGAACATACCCCCTGATATTTTTAAGCTCCAAACAGTGTTATAGATTGAGTAACCATTAAGATTTGATTAATTAAGGTTGCAGAAAGTAGAAGTATAATCTGATACAAAATTAATACAAAGTGTTCTCAGGATACCAGCCTTAATTAACTTTGCTGGAGAATCTTCACTGGCTGAATTCTCATCAGATTCTACCAATACAGTAAAAAATATGTAATTTCTCAAGAGAAGATGAGGATTTGCATACTTAACTCCTAAACCTGCAAGAACACACATTCTCTGGCCTTCAGCTTGATGATAGCTTAAAGGCTGTTATGCATTTTGCTTTTAATACATATACATATTCTATCTAATAAAGTCTTACATATATACTTTACCTCCAAGCTCAGTAGCATAATACAAGAGGCAGAATGATGAGGTCCTTCGTAAACTGGCTCACAAGTGAGCCTTTGGAACACAATGGTTGTTATGGGTTGACACAGTTTGGCTTTTAGTTAAAGAGGAATATGAAATATTGCCCTGTCAGGACCTTGGAATTGTTTTGGAAGGGACAGACACCTATCCGAGTCCACTTTTAGATATTTAGCATACCATTTAACCACTGAGGAGCGACTTTATGAATACTCATATAAAGCTGACTGCGTCCAAGCCGGCCCTTTTCCCTTCTGGCTATCCAGCAGGTAACAACCAAGTCAGGGCCACTCTGTTGGCGCGGCCCAGGCCAGCCCAGCCCCGCTGCTCCCCACTGTTAGGGATGGGGAGCTGCCCCCAGGCCTGGCCGGGCCCCATTGGCTCCCGGTGGGGGAGGGGGTGGCCACAGCTTAACATTAGCTAGTTTTAAAGCCTACCCCCGGAGCCAGCCGAGCCGGGAGGGATGTCCACCGGGCCCCACCCCGATAACAGCAATGGGCCCGGCTGGGCCCTAGGCCCGCCCCGATTGCATCAAGGGGGGCCCCGATCTCCAATCTCTCCGCGCGAGTCTTCCCTCCCCCATTGCGGCCTTGAAATCTAACACTGTGAGCCACAGCTCGAAAGAGAAAGAGACACTCAGGGCAGACTTAACTCTTTCCTGGTACACACTGAGACTTTTTAAAAACTCTAATCCTCCTTTTAAGTAAAAGGAAAGGACAAAGTGATTGAACGTAGAGAAGATACAGCACGAAGTCTGTTGAAGAGAGAGTAAAAGTCCTAGTGGGACAAAGGAGAAGGAGTGGCCTTGTTTGGCTGGACTTTTCTGGTGAAACCATGAAGAATGGACTATTTCCTGTAACATACGAATGCGGTTTGGGGGGGGATGCAAGGCACTAGTTAAAAGTGCTATGAAGCCCTTTGCTCCTAGCGAAAAAGGAGATCTCTAGTTTTAGAGATGAAGATGATTTTGGAGATGGAAGAGGAGAATTTTGGTTTTATACTAGAAGAGGCATCCTTAAATAGTACCCTAAATAAGCAGACATTGACCCATATGCAGTGTTGAGAAAGCTGCTAATGGGTGGGATTTCAGTTTGCAGAGGTTTCTTTTGGGCAACTGCAGATTCATGACATGGGAGCCACCAGAGGACTGTTTCTCTTGTGGTGATGTCTCCATGTGACTCCAAGAGAGACACCTCTCCCAAAGAACTGATGAAAGAATATTTTTAAAATGGTGAAACTGATTGAAAATCACAGGTTTTTTCTCTTTATGCTGTTTGTGGGAAAGTGAACACTTGCAGAACATGCAGAAGCTAGCAGTCTTCTGTTTTCACAGCAGTCAAGATTTCGTTATGTCTCCTACTAGGGGAGTAGTGAAGATAGCGGGACATTAAACCACTCCCTTGATTTTTAGGCAACATGCTGATGTCTGAAAGAATCTTACCCTGTTGTAGATGGAACAAGGAGCTGTAATGGAGAACAGCCTGTACCAAAGTTTAAAATGCAAAAAGACAAATAAAACAAAGTCCTTATTGTCCAGTACAAACAAAGTAGAAAGAACCAAGACACACAAAATAATGACAAGAAATTAATGAGGTACAAAACATTTAATGAGGCAAACAAAGTGATGAGTCATATGGAAAGAAACAGATGTCCAGTTTCAGTGTTTCAACAGTTTGACAGTTTTACAGTAAGGAAGGGACCATTTTAGTGGATTTAATACGTAAGTTTGCAATGAACGGGACCACAGATGCATTACATGTAAACAGACAAAATTGCACTAGTCATGCAGGTCTTTTAGATGGTCTGGGAGAAATCTTAATCTGCTTTGTGTTGCCTTTGAATTCATCTAACAAACATTCTTAGTGAGCCTTATGAAGAAGTATTGTTAAGATACTGTTGAGAAATTTGCTATATTTACATAGCAAGTACTAACATTTTTGAACAAGTAAACTTAGTATGCATTTCTTTGGCTTCAGAGCTTTATTTCAGAAGATTTCTGTCAAGGTAAGTTATCAGTAGGAAAACAGTTCTTTCCAACTGACACAAACCAGAAGATGGATGACATCAGGTAGCTCTCCAGATATCCACAGCTCTTTTGAGCACTTCTGAATTCTGTTTTTACTCTCTGCTGTAGGAAAACCTTCCCTCTTGCTTTTATCTCTTGGCAGGGCAGGTGAGGAAGGGGGTGGTAGTCAGGAAAGAGACAGCAATATATTGCAAACCATTACAGAGACAGGGCAAAAAAAGGGAAAAATAGGCATTTGCCTTCAAGTAGATAGTCATTGGTATTTTCTGAGGAGGCAAGACTCTTAATGCCATCTTTTAGGAATCTTTTCACAGTGGACACAGAAGGAGCTTCTTACAGTGTGGGCTAGTACTGATCTAAACAGCACTATGAAGTATTTTTTGGGAAGTTATCACACATATAGGACAGGTACAAAAAAGCTGCAGTAGGTAAGTCATAGGTATGACCTGAACACATCTGAGTGCTGAAACTACCACTGTGTTTGCCTGGCATATGGGAAATAACATCAACTTCAGTTTTCATCCAGTAAAATAGCTTAAGAGTGTATTTCTTGTAACCTATGTAAAATGTATGTTTAAATACGTAAAGCCAGCCTGTCAGGGTCTCTTTGACAGGATCCTTTTTCATTAACCATCAGTAATTTGCATTAATTATAATCCTGTCCTTCAATATATTTTACACTTACAGCTTTGCTTTTTCTGTTTTGCCTGGGATTTATCAGATCAACAGACCTTAGTAACCAAGCCACTATATTCACCTTTTTTGTAGAAGATCTTAGATTAGCATTCTTTTGACTTCTGTAATTTCCTTGCTATTCCAAAAAAAATTAAGTGAAGAGTACCTAAGCATGGAAGAAGGAATGGTGAACAGTTTATTTAAATTTGAGTGACAGTTTGGGTTTTTTAAGCAAGTTTATCCAACAATGTGGGACAAATAAATTCCACTCTTTTTGGTAGCTTATATACACACAGTAAGAGAAAAAGATGAGAAAATTGGTCACAGATGCCATCTGAAGATGAGAAGAACACCACAAAAGTTCCATAGAAGTAAGTGGACGTCATAAAAGGCTTGTAGAAAAATCTCCCTTGAATATAAAAACTCTCTTGCTTATGTCTTCTCCCAGGAAGCCTGAAGAAGGAGTCAAAATTATTTCAGTTATTAGGTGAAGTATCTTTTCAAAAAGACACTTTGAGTAGACAAGACACTTGAAAACTTTCAAGACACTTGAAAACTATAAATAACAATTTGGTTAACTACTTTGTTTTTGAAATGGGTTACTTGAAGGAACACAATTTTAGCTCCCTCAAAGCACCTAACAGAAAGTTTGCATGTTGAGATAAGTCTTGTAACTGTAAATACGTACTTTTTATTCAGCTTCAGATAGATGGGAAAGCATCAAGTACATCCTCTACCAAGCAATTGTGAAAATAGAAACCACTTGCCAAAACAGGTATTTTCATCAGAAAACTAGGGCTAAACCATACTTTCTGATAGATCCTACTGGATCTGCTCCAGAAAATGAAAGGTTTGAAGTATACTCAGTGCAAGTAGCAGACTAGCTTTTGTAATTTTTAAAATGATAAGAAATTTAAAAAAAAAGTCTACCTGTATAAAAAGCAGCAAAACATGATAGGCAGTGAGACCAAACAATAAAGCTGGATATTTCACAGTTACTTTGCGGACTTGTCATGATCAAATGTCAGGATGAGACCTAGGCATTCCCATTCTCTGCACCCTCATTCCAGTTTCCATGGAAAGGACATGCACGTGTGCACAATCCAAGTAAGAGTGCTGTGGATTAACCAGGTGCACATGGTGAGGCACTCAGTTGGCACTTTAGAGCTTATTCCAGTCTTTGTTTATTCCTCTGGTGTTCAGAGACAGAAGGATTTTCAGAGGACAACAAAGGATCCTCCAGGAGTAACTGGTTATTGTCAGATTTAGTTGTGTGCAGATTTCCCAACTGAAATCAAGCAAATGACTACAAAAGCAAGAATTATGTTTTCATCAAGTTTGACATGAAACTCTGGAAGCAATCAGTAAATACGGACAGAGAAGTACAAAAAGAAAGTAGCAGGTGTTCTGCTTTGGTTAGGTTTTGAACAATCAAGCACTTGAAGGAGTAAAACTTGAATTAAACTGGTAAGAGTTAGCCCTTTCAGTTAACAGACCAGCCAGCATTCAGCAAGGCCTCACATGCAGCCTTCTTTACTTATAGAACCACATGGATACTGACTTCAACTCTGGCCCACTCTCCGATGTCATTCATGTCACCTTAAATAACAAACAATTCTGGTCAAAAGTGTCTAAAACCATCCTCAAGGGTAGAAGAGACTCTTTTTACACTCAGCTGATTGTGAGCGGGTATGTAACAGCCACTTCAACAATTTTACTTTATCCCTAATAGACTTCTTTTCTATCTCTCTTTATACTTGATCACTTGTAAACTTAAGACCCTGATTCAATGCTTTCAGTAGCTGAAAGGATTTGAAAAATCATCTTCTCTGATTCCCATTTTACATTAACTTCCCACAATTAATGCCTCTTTCTTTGGCTTGCTTTTAGCTTTCCAAGGGTGCTCCTGCATGGAATAAACCCTTGTGCTTTGCTATTTAATCCTACTGAATCTTTTCATGCTTCTCTGAATACTTTTTCCTTTAGTGATACATCAGCTGGGTGAGATATAAACAGCCTTCAAGCCAAATATAAGATTTTAGCTTTCAGTGAGATGGCTAGTTGGAGAGAATAGTAGAAACCTGTAAGAAAACCCAACACAGAAGCCTTTGTTCCTTAGCTTGTAAGAGGTCTTTATGCCCAAACTGTAAGATAGAAGCAACTAACTAATACCCAAATACATATACATGCAGAAAAGAAAAAAGGAGAGGTAAAGTTCAGAGTGGAGATCACGGCAACCTTTACTTTGGGTTACTCAAATTTTGCTATTATTAATCTTTGTAAAAGGAACTACTCATTCACTCATATTGGGCTCACAGTTGTTAGTTCCACAGAGATGGCACTTCATATGGAAGAAAGAAAAAGTCAGCCACTGGACAAACAACTGACACATCAACATTACTATGTGTATACAATTAACTTTTTAGATCTTAGGTTTTTGACTTGTGCAGAAGGACATGCACTAGATCCACCCTCGCATTCTTCTGGTGACAATTGACTCCTATTAACAATTTTCCAACCTGTCCACATCTATGTCCTTACTTACAAAAGGATCTCTTACAACAGAAGAGTCTTGGTGACAAAATAACAGTCTAATATTTTGGCCATGGTTATCAGAATGTTAATTACATTATAAATCAGCACTATATAGGGATAATCCAGAAACTTAAGGTGTTAAATTAGAACTTATCTGGAACTTTCACATCTCTCGCAAAAAACCCCACATGTAGAAAGTAAAACTACTGAAAGTATCTACACCTGTTACTATGAAAACCATGATACTCCAAAATATTTCTGCTTTCCTTAACAAGGCTTTCAAATATGCTCAAAAATAGAGATAAAGTAGAACACTTTACTGAAATTACTGCTCTATGAGCAGAGCAGAAATACTTCAGAAAGGGGGATGGGAAGGTGAAATTTCTTCAACTGAACAAATGGCAGAGATGATTAAGTGTTCAAGAAGAATGTCACAGAAACAACAGCAGCTGAAAGACAGGTATCATAGGATGCATAGAAAGCTTCCACTGTTTTCAGCAGTTTGGACAGAGAAAAGCCAGACAAATTAGCTAAAAATCTGGCCTGCTTCAAGAGCAGGCACATCAAAGGTGAGTCAGGTAAACCAAGAGCCTTCTAAAAGGAGAATTTATTTTCTAAAAAACATTCAAATCACCTACTGGGAAATGGCATGTAACCCACAAAAATTCCAAGAACAAGTTTTGCCTTGTTTGGAAGAACAAGTTGACATAAGTCAAAAACGCACAAAAATCCTCAGAAACAGTTTAACAGTCATATAAAACTAGTCCTAGTCCTCAGCAGAATTCAGACATTTCTAACTTATAGCAAAGACAGCAACTTTGATCCTGCTGATAGCCATTCTGTACAAAAAAAATCCCATCCAAACTCAGAAACTCCATACTTGTCACCAAAATTCATACAAGAATAGAATTATGAAAGATGACACTGAAGAGCAGCCCTGAGAGTGTAATGAATCACTACTAAGCATAGAGACACAGGCAACTGCTCCTCTCAAGAGGAGCTGGATAGAAGAGCTCACTTGCCAGAAACATGCTTGGACACCAAAATGAAGTGCTTAGGTGCTGCCTTAGGCTCAAAAAATACACAATGTTCAGATTACACAGTCTGGGAAAGCAGAGGAAACTTGGGATGTTTTTGGCACTTTTTTTTTCTCCCACTGCAATAGGAAATTAAAGCAACATACCACCACTGTGAGATTTGGACACTGACCTCAGAACACTGCTAAAGTTTTCTTTCTATTCTGCCTTGTAGCTGGCTTAAGAAATCACATGCAGTTATTTAAGGTATGCAAACGGTTAGTCTCCAAATAAATGTTCAAGACAGTAGTTAAGAAATATGGTGCTACCAAGAGGGACACAACTTTAAACTCAAAGATTTTACACTAAAAAATTCAGTAGAAAAATATAC
>VYZR01086314.1:23949-53111 GCA_013400675.1 Oxylabes madagascariensis
GGATTTTGCTAATGTAAAATTGAAAAGAATATTGCCATTGCCCCAGTGAGGCCCAAGTAGTACCACATTGGGTATAGACACAAAAACTAGACTTTAAAAGGACATGTAGCAGCGGTGGCATTATTTTTGCATATTGTCACTTAGAGTGAGTGACACTAGCATCAATACAATTCCTACTATCATATAATATTATAGCTGCCTTTCAATAAACCAACACCTGTAGTCCCTGCAGGCAAATAAAAACATAGGAAAAGGGGAAAAAGAAAAAGTATTCCATAAAGCCTAAAGCTATTCAGAATAACTTAAGAGAACTCCCTATTCAGGGCAAATATTTTGCTTGGAAAAGGGTTTGGTGTTTGTAAACATTATTAGCTTGTATATAAACAAATATATGATAAACGGGCTTATTTCACTGACAAAAAGCTGTAGCTCCCTTAGGCTTTAAAGGCATGCTGTAATCATTTTGATAAGTTATGTCTCTTTCTCAAGTCATACAGCTTCTATATTTATGCAGACTCCATTCACATCTCTTATCACGCTTTGACTCCATGAGACCTTACAAATAACAGTTACTTAAAATGCAGCAGTCTATTTTTGGTTTTGTGTGGTTTGGTTTTGGAGGTTTTTTTATATAAAGTGTTTCACATTATGCCAGCCTTTTAGAGTCTGAATTAGTTTCACATGCTCCAATTCTTATATGCATTAATAAATCCTATTCACTTATTTTCTGTTTCCCATGCCTGAGCTCAAAAACATTAGCCCAACTCAGTAAAGCTGCCATTGTCCAACTATTTTAAAACAAGAGTTAACACAAAACAAAGGAAGGGTTTATGACTGAATTTCTCTGTAAGGCTACACACTGCAGTTTGTTCTTTCCTACATTTAAAATGCATTTTTGATATCCAGCTATCAACTTTTATGTCTTCTATTAATGGCACCAGTACCTTAATGTCATGCAAACATATCATTGTATTGATCCTACATTGAAATGGAACCTCATAGGGATACAAGAGATCAGCCCAATTGAAATGTAATTAGTAACTAGAAAAAATATGCATAGTGAAAAAAATGGGAAAGAAATGGGGCACAAATATGGAATTATTGTACTACTAAATACAGTTTCTAAATCCTGCATATCAGAAATAAATTTTCAGGAAGTATCAAAGTGTCAAAGAATAAATCAAATATGAAATAGAGTCCATATCTACAGAAAGAGTACATACAGGAAGATGATTCTGTTCTTGAGGAAAGAGAATGTGACAGAAAATCTTGACTCATGAGAAACTGAAAACGAAACAATTGTTTAACATTACTCACATCATGTCAATTAAAAAGGCACCCAATTAAACCATTAGGCAACAAATTTTAAGGGAAACAAGGAGACTTTCTTCCTTACACTCCACATGCTCTGAATCATGCCAAAGGATACTGTGGAGCCTGTGAACAGAAATCAGATCAACCAAACACATGCAGCGAGGACATGATGTCTCCTGCAATTAAACATAATAGTGCAAACACTGCTTTATGCCCATGGAACTCCTAATCAATGCTGAGCACCAAACACTGGGAGACTGTATCAAAAGATGATTACTCCACCTAATTTAGTCATTACTTCTCTAAGCATCCTTTACTGGAATCTTGCCAGCCATCTTATTTTAATAGCAGACTTACATTCTTACAAGCTGCATTGTAATATGCCACAGAGGTTTTTTTTTTACTGAACAAAAAGAGGTTTTTGCCCATCCTATAGAATTGGAACTGGCATGTGACAGTCACTGTTGTAGCATGAACAACTATTTCTTTAATTTATTAGCAATACTAAATCCAGTCAACCAATACCACCTGCCATGTACCACAGGAAAAAAAGTTTACATATATATTTCAGTAAAAAAAATCACAAAAAATCCAGAGCCACTCATACTACTAGTTATGGGGAACTTTTTCTAAATTTGAATGAAACATCTATATTTTTTTTTTGTTATATATCTTTTTCAGTATATAATAGTGTTGTCTTGGAATTCACCAGCATCATACAGATATCAAGAAGTTTCTGTGCCCCAAGTGAGCACCTTGGGAAATTTGAAAGTAGCTGAGTCTGTTTAGCCTGACTGCACTTTCAAATTTACATCTCAGCAAACTGACCCTTAACATCAAGAATTTTTCTTGGTCTACCTGCGGCTAGATGATTTCAAAGGAGAAATACATTTTTAACTTCCACTCTGACTGTGCTAGACAAACAAAAAAATAAGTAATTCCAAGACAAATGTAGAGAGCTGCAGATCAGAAATATTAGGCAGAACTCTAGAAATTCTTTGAAAGTAAAACTGAGAATCCAAGTGACTCCTGAGACTGAACAAAGAAAAAAGGAATAGATGGAACATTTATGTACCTAAACTTAATTTAGTGAGTTTAGAAATTACTTTCTATGACAAAAGATACATGTATATTAGGCAATAGTCTTGGTCAAGGTTAAAGTTCTGCAATTATTTACTTTCCCTTGAAGTGTGAAAAGTGCTGTTGAGCTTGGCCTGAAGGAATTCATTTCAGGTGAGCCCAAGACTTTNTAAGATCTATATGATCTCATTAAAGCTGCAGCACATTTCATGGGCTAGCTAACAGCTGCCAAGATAACTTCGATACACCTTTGAATCTTTTGGAATAGTTGCTAGAACAAAAAGGTGACAAAAAGAAGCAGTCAGAGTAAAAAAAACTAAGACTGTATGTTGGGATTAGACCTATTTGCCTATCACATCTAATGAATCATTGGGACATGAGTGCAGAAAGGGATACAGAACTGTGCAGAGACCAGGAAGTTGCCATAAAGGCAGGTTAAATTACCCATGAGTCCTATAAAGCCAAAGAACAGCAATGTAGCCAATTTTTAAATTCATTTTAATGAAGGTTAGAAAACAAACCAAATTCTGCTAGACAGAACTACAGTTCTCTACAGTAGTAGCACAGTTGACATGGAAATTCTTCTACTGC
The DNA here is from genome assembly GCA_013400675.1 of Oxylabes madagascariensis. NCBI lineage: Eukaryota > Metazoa > Chordata > Aves > Passeriformes > Timaliidae > Oxylabes > Oxylabes madagascariensis. The sequence goes on from VYZR01086314.1 coordinate 26,935, forward strand.
AGCTCTTCCTCATAGTTCATGTTTTATAGTTGGTTCAACCAGGGAAGAAGAGCAGAGATACCCTGGAATCGCTTTACAATCACAGAAATATGACCAGCTCAGAAACGCAGCGTGTCTTCAGTATTTTAGGGAAGACAAAATCCACTATCATATCTTATTGGTTCTACCATAAGAATTAAAGAAAAAAGAAAAGAAAATTTTTGCTCTGGCTTTTGGCTGGGACATTTGCACCAACTGTCCTATAAGAGTCCATTTTGTGCTGCTTTCTCCTCCAATATGATTGTATTTTAAGACTGGGATATATACTGAAAACATACAGTTCTTGTACCATCATATCCTTTCTTTTATAATGTTGTCTTAATAACATAATTTTCTAAGAGTAGACAATATGGAGGCTTTCTCAAAGCTAGTCTCTCGATGCATCATGAAAGCAATACATATAAATAGATCCATGCTTGTGCTGCTGCTCATGTGCAGTCCCCTTCAAGGGAAAAGCTTCAACCAGCTTTCTTTTGCAAGAAGCATACATGAACTCTGCATTTCTATCTCCATATTTCATATTAAACTCAGGGGCTCATTATCCAGGTTATGAAGTGCTGACTTACTTGACTGTGTCAAATTCAAAATAAGAAGATTACCAATACCTGTCTTGTTGCCACCACTAATATATTATANTTATTTACTTTCCCTTGAAGTGTGAAAAGTGCTGCTGAGCTTGGCCTGAAGGAATTCATTTCAGGTGAGCCCAAGACTTATAACTATAGATAATGTGTGCTCATGATTTTGCCGCTCTTGGGATTGACTAATTATCCAAAAGGCAGCAGGTATTTCCACAGAACACCTTGTGAAGGATCCAATGACAGCTCACTTGATGAGCATCACAGCTTTGACTCTTCTGTGGAGTTTACCTCTCTCCTATCTACTACTGACTGAGAAGTTAAGTCAAGATGCTCAACAGGAATCAATTTAAGGCTGCTGCTGAAGTAATAATATCCTTTACCAACATGATCCACAGTATTTTAAGTGAGGCTTCACATGTACTATAAACAGTATCATGGAAGAACCATTAATAAGCATCTGTGCTATTTTAAAACAACAGGTGGTGAGATCGTTTCACCAAAGTTATGTGCTCACCATATGTGTAAGTGGAAATACTGTAGGAGGTAGAAGGCAAATGAGTGAATAGTTAGCAAATATATATATTATATAATATATATAATTATATGGATATTTTAAGATCTATATGATCTCATTAAAGCTGCAGCACATTTCATGGGCTAGCTAACAGCTGCCAAGATAACTTCGATACACCTTTGAATCTTTTGGAATAGTTGCTAGAACAAAAAGGTGACAAAAAGAAGCAGTCAGAGTAAAAAAAACTAAGACTGTATGTTGGGATTAGACCTATTTGCCTATCACATCTAATGAATCATTGGGACATGAGTGCAGAAAGGGATACAGAACTGTGCAGAGACCAGGAAGTTGCCATAAAGGCAGGTTAAATTACCCATGAGTCCTATAAAGCCAAAGAACAGCAATGTAGCCAATTTTTAAATTCATTTTAATGAAGGTTAGAAAACAAACCAAATTCTGCTAGACAGAACTACAGTTCTCTACAGTAGTAGCACAGTTGACATGGAAATTCTTCTACTGCAGCTCTTCCTCATAGTTCATGTTTTATAGTTGGTTCAACCAGGGAAGAAGAGCAGAGATACCCTGGAATCGCTTTACAATCACAGAAATATGACCAGCTCAGAAACGCAGCGTGTCTTCAGTATTTTAGGGAAGACAAAATCCACTATCATATCTTATTGGTTCTACCATAAGAATTAAAGAAAAAAGAAAAGAAAATTTTTGCTCTGGCTTTTGGCTGGGACATTTGCACCAACTGTCCTATAAGAGTCCATTTTGTGCTGCTTTCTCCTCCAATATGATTGTATTTTAAGACTGGGATATATACTGAAAACATACAGTTCTTGTACCATCATATCCTTTCTTTTATAATGTTGTCTTAATAACATAATTTTCTAAGAGTAGACAATATGGAGGCTTTCTCAAAGCTAGTCTCTCGATGCATCATGAAAGCAATACATATAAATAGATCCATGCTTGTGCTGCTGCTCATGTGCAGTCCCCTTCAAGGGAAAAGCTTCAACCAGCTTTCTTTTGCAAGAAGCATACATGAACTCTGCATTTCTATCTCCATATTTCATATTAAACTCAGGGGCTCATTATCCAGGTTATGAAGTGCTGACTTACTTGACTGTGTCAAATTCAAAATAAGAAGATTACCAATACCTGTCTTGTTGCCACCACTAATATATTATAAATAGATAAAACACTTAATTCTCCTTAATGATTGCTACCTTTGCAGTTGACTGGGCACTCACATAAAGTTCCTCTACCGACAGTTATTCCAATGTGAAATCCATTTGCATAGTAGGAGACAAAGTTTCAGTTTGTGCCTGGCATTTATTTTTCAGAAATCATTTTTTTCTCCCCCAGAAAAACGAGCTATTGCACAAGAAGGACATGCATTTGGAAAGTGTGAATGCATTTCTTCTTCAAAACAAAAATGGTATCACTACTGTTGAAATACTCTTGATTGTTTGCACATGCTAAAGTACGTAAGTTTTAAGTTCACTGTGTAATATCTGTCCCCTTTTACCCTGCTCAAGCCTTTTCAAACAGAATTCTTAAATAGGAAAAAATAATCCAACTGAAAGCCTAGTAACAACATGAACGAAAAATGGCTTGCTCTGAGACATGGTTATTTCAGTTAGTTCAAACAGCAACTGGCAACATAATTTTTAAAACTCTCATAATAACAGAAAATATATTTAACTGAAGTGTTTAATCTCAGCCCTTGGAAAGGACCACAAGTAAAATCAAACCTATGCAACTTCAAGTGCATTCAAGGTCACTGGGTTTTCCAGTTTGTTCTACTAAGGAAACAAGCCTTTCACAAACATACCCATCTGGTCCCCACTAACCAAATTGGGTAAATGAACCTGCTGGTTCAAAGGCTGACGGCAGCCTAGAAACCTCAAAGATAATTAAGCTCTTACAAATCTGAAGAACAAACCCAGATGAAGTATACCAAAATAGCAGAACCTCTGAGGAAAAGACAACTAAATCTCAGCTGCTACCCAGTCTGTCTGGCACCAAACAGCTGGCCAACTAGACTGTTCTTCCAGTCAGTGGTGCTGTTGCCCCAGATCAACCACAATAAAGATGCTTTCCTTTGATTGGCAGAAGTATGGAAGTTACAGTAACAGAAGGAACAAGAAGAGTTCTGGGAAAGAAATCTGTAGGAAGTGGATTTACATCAGTTACACCATTGCACTAAACTCACATTGATAATTAGATATACTTTTTCTTTTATGGACACACGTGCATTATCACCATTTGCCTTCAGAGTACAGAAGATTAAAACAAAAGCAATTCAAGTTTGCAGAGGGGCTCTTGGTCAACCACTACTTCATATCTGCTACCGTATTGTTTAAAAAGAATGTTAATTAAGAGTCTTGAAATATTAGGCTTGCCAGGAAGCACGAAGAGCTAAATTTGCTGTGACAACATTGCGTCAACATCAGTGAGTAGTCATACTACCCCGTGCTTGCAACAACTCACTGCAAGGCCATTAGTTGATTTCATCACTTTCATGAAGAAATTGACTTTATATAGAATGGGTGGGCTAATACGTGAAGCACCTGAACTCAGCTACATGGTTTCTTTTTCCAACCAAATGCAACTAGAGAAGAAATCAGCCAAACACTGCAAGCATAGCAACTCTGAAACTGTCAGCCACACTTAATTATAGAAAAGAAAAACCAATAGAAATGTCCTAACCAATGGTTCAAAGTTTTTACAGGAACAAAATAAATATATAGTAGATGAAAGACACGGGTTTGACAACTTTTTTTTTCTAGTTTGAAGTACATACATTGCATGTGCCACGACATGCTTAAAGCAACAAGCCTATACAGGATCATAGTTAATGACTGTGCTTCGGAGAAAAGATTTGTCTGTTAGACTGATTTCTGACTCTGCAATTCATCACTGTTTGTTTCAGCCTTGTGAAGCCTCAGTTGTTTTTTTATATATATTTTCTGTCTCCGTAGCTGTCATTTGCCTTCTGTGTACACAGCAACAGTACTGACTGCATTTAAATATCTTCCCAGAAATAATGACAACAAATAAAGCAACTTCCCGTTACCTCCCTAAGTATTACTCATGTCACTCTTGTACCATGTCCAGAGGCTTCAACCACAACCAAGAATCCCACAACTGTCTGAGCTTCTCTGTGAACGACTGGGTAACAGGATCCTTGAAGATGAACATATAGGTAAATAGACATTGAATAAAATAATCTTCAGTTTCCAGTATCCTGCTTCCTTTTTCATTAGGAACAGATTAACTCCCAATTCTTTACTTCCCAGAGACACAAACATTGCTTCCATTTCCAAACCACAAGAGCCATTAACCACTACATACAGAGAGTGCTTATTCTAATGAGCTGCCTCTGCATGCCAATCTCCTGTATTGCCATACCTGCTTTAGGGCAAGTTTTCTTTTTTCAAGCAGAACAAAGTTAAAAAATAAAAACAAGACAAGCAACAACAACAACAACAAAAAACAAAACAAAACAACAACAACAAAAACAACAACAACAAAAAAACAACAACAAAAAAAACCCAAAACAAAACAAAAAAAACCCCAAAACAAAACAAAAAAAAAAAAAAAAAAAAAAACCACCAAACAAACCAACAAAAAAACCAAACCAAACCAAAACAAACCAAACAAACAACAACAACAAAAAAAACCCCAACAACCCAACAAAACCCACCAGTGTATCAGACACAGAAATAGGTCAGGCAGATTTTTATCCCTTCTTCTCAATTCCAAACCACCATTCATTTGATATTAAGACCTATGTACATAGCACAATGTGCAATGTTAACAACCAAGCTACAATACGCATACAATTCTTGTTTTTTCCACTTCTACAGGTGATATGATGGAACAGCAACGCACTAATTCTTCCATTAAGAAACAAATGCATTTGAATTTTGCTGCTATTTTGTTTGTCACGAACCTTGGGCTAGGTAATAAAAATGAATAAAGGGAAAAAAACACACAAGTCTTCGAAAAAGACGACAGCATCCATTTTGGTGTAAGGGCAGGTTCCCCAACTTCTACACTCTTTAGTTTCCTGTGAAGCGACTTCCAAATCCAGGAATGTGTGTGAGATGACATCTTTCTTTGCTTCTGTTCCCCTGAAGCCCTTCTGCCCTAAGATGTCTTCCCCGCCACTCGAGGAGCGCGCACCGGGCCGGGGAGCGCCGGGGCAGCGCGGGGCGCGGTGCCGCACCTGTCGCGGTGCCGCACCTGTGGCAGCCCCGCTCTCGCCCCCGGGCTGTGCTACGCCACAGACAGGCTGCCCCGGCACGGGCACGGAGAGCAGCCCGAGCGGGGGCCGGCACCGAGCCACGGCGCATCCCGGCCACGGGAGAGAAAACGCAACACTGTGGCGCTTCGGAGGGGGCAGCCTTGCCGCTTTTGGAGGGAACCACGGCAGAAGGGAGGAGAGGGAAAGAGAAGGCAGCTAGGAGCCCCAGCACGGCTCCAGACGCTGCCCAGCCCGGGCAGCCGGCAGAGCCGGAGCGGGGGCTCGCAGCGGCAGCGCCGCGCTCCTCCGGCCGGGCAGCGCCGCAGCGTTCGCCGCCCGCCCCCGCGCCCGGCAGCTCCCGCTCACCTTTCACCGGCTCAGCGCATCTTCCTCCCTCCCTCCCTCTCTCCCGCAGCGGCTGCTGGTGGCGGCCCAGAGCCCCCGGGCTCGGCGGGTGCCCGGCGCTGTTCCTCCCTCAGCCGGCGGCAGCTCCCGCTGTCACTTNTCCCAGCCCCGTGCCCGGCACCGCGGCCTGGCCGCCCGCCCGCCCGGCAGTACCGCGCTGGGCGGCGGGAACGCGGGAGCGCAGCTCCCGCCGCGCCGCCGGGCCGCAGCCAAGAGACAGCGTCCCTGGACCTCCGGTCTAGGCCGTTTGAAGGAAAACGGCCTGGGTCTCGTCCTTTGAAGGAAAAATGCGCTGCAATCCCTCGTGCTCGTGTGTGGGCTCCCTGTTCCCACTCTCACCTCCCGGCCTTAGGGCGCTCACGCGCTCCTGAGCTCGTGTCCCTAAAAAATGCAGCGCTCCCTGGCACGCAGGAGAGCTCCTCTGGCAGTGTTTCTGCTCTGTGCCTGGAAGGGGAGAACAGAGGACAGGCACTGTGCCGTGCTCAAGGTCACCTGGGCATGCTTCCCCCTTAACAAGGGCGCCCTGACATTTATTTCTGAGACCCAGCAGTAGGCAGCATGTCTATTTTTGTTACTTAGAGAGTGCTGTGCACATACGGAGTGACCGACAGGCTTGCAAAGAAGGCTGGATTCCTATCACAATTTACAATCCCATGGCCCATCCCATGTGCACGACAAGCACAGCTATGTTGGTACATAAATGACACCAAGCAGTCTAGTTTGGATTGATATGCGTGTCATCGGTGCATGCCAAATCATCGTAGTCTGACTGCTCTTCATTTCTTAGGAGGAGAAAGGCAGGGTTGTGTCTGGTCAAGAAAAGCCATGCTGGATGAGCTCCCAGAAAAAAAACAAACACGGGAGTTTCCAAGGTGCTGCCCCTGCTCAGTTGACCGGGTGGTCAAGTGGTGCCTCAGCAAGGTTTTGGAGTAGACTCGTGCTGGAAACATTGACGGTTTTTATTGTGGTAAGGTCTGAAATGTGAAGAGCTGCTTCAGTGGCCTAGGTATAGGTAGGAAAGTTGTCTGTAGTGGTAGAGGAAACCAGGAAAGAGAAATCTCTTTAAATTAAGGTAAAGTTCTAAGTCTCTCAGATGAAATATAAAGACTCTGAATGTAAGTTCCCTTTTGGAAATTAATTGTGTTTATTTTTACAGTGGTTATGGTACGGCTTTTCACCTGTGCAGTTCTACAGTTGCTCTATTTTTGGCTGCTGCTGTTTACTCCCTGCCTTGAACCACTTCTGTTGATTGGCATTGCAGACCTGAATGTGCAGCACCGGCAGCATCTCGACAGTGATATTTCATCTCGGTTGACAGTGTATTAGGTTAGGTGATTGAAAGCTCATGTCCACATGCACAGAGCAGTTTAGGGGCACTTGGGCAGGTGGGGGAGCCAGGTCGGGCAAAGGGAGCCCATGCCCAGTCCACCCAGGGAAGCCTCAGTTCCCATGGAGGTGGGGCACACTCCCAGCAGTCAACCAAAAATTTCTGTGTGAGTGTTACTGACTAGGGCTGCATGACACATTATGGAATGGGTAATACAGCATTTTAGGGTTAAGACTTATGGGATGTTTAGGGGCAAGTACCAAAGACAGGGAAAGGAAGGGATCAAGGAGATACGGGAATGAGCGAGTGTGAGAAAATAGTGGGATGAGGAGGTAAATAGGGCTCGTCTGGTGTAAACAAACTGCTGGTGGGTCTGCTTGTCTGGCTATGCCCTGCACCTGATCTGCTCAGTTTCTCCTGGACAAGTCTTCTAGACTAGACTCTGCTTCTCAGTCTTACTGTGTGAGAGGTCTCCCTGTGCTATATGTGTGTCGCTGCATGGGTGTAAGTGCCAGCAGCAAGAGTCACACCTCAGGTTACAGGGACTCATGCCAGACAGGAGGACAGGATTTCACCGTTCATGCCATCTGTGTTTGATTGAGTGTTTCTGTCTATGTTGATCTGTGTGGTTGGCCTTGTGCTTATTTATATCTATGTATATCTATATATATCTATAAATATATATATATATGTATTTGTGTGTACATACTTCCTGTGTGTACATGCCTGTTAGGAATATGTGTTCAGACTTGCTACTGACTAGGCCTAGAAAAATGTTGCTATGGCAGCCTCTCTTCTATTGGGCTATATGGTTTAGCAACTCATAACATAATTCACTAAATGATTAGCATTCTAGAAAATCCTACATCTGTGCAAAAGCAGGAATTATTATTATTTAATTTTTATTATTGCTTTGGTGGCAGTAAATTCCAGAGTCAAGAGAAGCAAATTCTCTTGGCCCAAGGGTTTTAATTAGTATTATTCAATATACATGATTGCAAGAACAAGGCAATGAGTGAGACGCCTATAGGATTTTATTTTAGTAGATAAAGCATGTAGATATTCATCATTTAGCAGCATTCAAAAAGCCTGTTTTACTCAGAGAATATAATCTTTGATTTACCAATCATGGGTTCAATCAGTTTAAAATGAATGTCAATATAAATTGATTGAAATCTAAGCATTTCAGCTTTTAAAAGTATGCTGTAGGGAAAATAAAAGGAAGTAGTGAAATCTCTTGAATATCTGAATACGAGGAAAGTCTAGAAATGTCTTTAGTAAGTGAGAACAGGAAGATTGCTTATTTGCAAAGAAGAATTACTTCAAACAGGATAACAGAAGTAGTAGGAGGAGAAAGTTGTGTCTTAGAGATTAGAAACAGCAAGGACAAGGTGAGATTTGCCAACATTCAAATTAGGTTAGATTGTTAAAATAAATAATAAACAGAAAAAGGTGCATCACTTGTAAAAATGTAAAGAAATCCTGAAATTAAGAAGTTGAGCTCTTTTTTTTTAGTGAAGAAGGGGTGAAAAATCAAGGCTCTTACTCAAACTGAGTACTGACTTTCCTGATAATTGCTGACTGGAGTAAAAGGTGAAGCAGAAGAAAAACACTGAAGGGGAATAAATTATTATATACAAATGGATGTGTGTTATATACAAAAGAGTGCGTTCAAGTCAGAGGAGTAAAACTCCATTTAAATTTGTGAACTCAGAGGTGCTGCCCCATTCCTGGAAATTGTCAGGCAGTACCAGTATTTATGAAATGAAAAGAGATCTAGGAATTTACAGTTACATGACCTAGTTGATGATAACATGCAACACCACAGCTAGGAGTACAAGAACATAAGAAGAGACAAAGACCACTGCACACAGGCCTCTTTAAAGTTTATACTCCTGAAACTAGAGAAAATTGGTTGTACTGATCATAAAGAGGAACTCTGACCTCCCATCCACTTTTTTTTTTTCTGCCTAAATAGCCTACTTCTTATGGACCTGTTTATGTGGCAATTGTTTATGGTAAGTTATTTCCATGTCTTCCAAAATTCAGATTCTTTGGGATTCTCTGCAGTGCAAGCCAATGTACTGTTTCCTGAAGAATAGATAATTCTGTTATAACCAGTTTATTATCAGTTTGCTGTAAGCTTTTGTTTTCTTTTTAATATTAAGCTGAGTACTACTGTCCACTTTAATAGCAGGGTTTTTCTGGATATCCTCAGACTGCATTTAAATGAAAGCAAGACAAGGGATAAATAGTTCTTATGAATTTTTACCAATTTTTTTAACAGATGTGGGCAAAAATTTTGCATAAACATTCAAAAAAAGACTGAAAAAAACAATTGTCACATGTTAACAGCAGTGCAGTTTAAGATACTGAGCATTATTTTATGGTTCCCATGGAGAATATAGTAGAGTACAGAAGACTATAGTAGAGTACAGAAGAGTATAGTAGAGTACAGTAATATTCCTACTGGATATCAAAACAGTCTTACTCATGTTGAAACACAATGTAGGAGTGCACCATAAGAACCCTTAGCTACAGCCCTTAATAAGTTAATATCCAGCTGATCCATCTGGAACAGTTTATTTGAAGTAATTTCAGCTTGCAGAAATAAAATTATGCACAAAATAAAAATTGCTATAGGGTTTTTACTGAGAAAACACAATATTTAAAAATCTCGATATTGGAAATATTTTTTCTGCAGATAATTTTTAAAAGCAAATAGATTAACTGTTTTTCTATGACCACTGTTTCACTTTCTTGCTCTTCCTTTCTTTCTTTATTTTCTTTCCATTACAGCTTTATAAGCTGTTAAGTAAATTAGGTATGTTAACACATTTTGTTCAATCGGTTGAGGTGTAATATATATGCCTGAAACAGTGACTCAAAAGTACTATGATGAAGAAGAACATTGCAAGATGAACTTCAATGTCAACAATACTCAAATAGACTTATTTATAACTGAACCATTATCAAGAAAACATTTTTAAAGTAGCGATATATTTCTGCAATCATTTCCAAACCATTTGGAAGGGAATTTTTTTTTTAAGTAAATTCCAGTTGATCACTTAGCAACTAACAAAAGAATATTAATTAAAAAAGCATTCAGTATATTATTTTCTAATATTCAGCAATAGGAAATTTGAAGTAATATGATCTGGTTGTACATGTTTTAGGGTAACCAAACTCTGGATGCAGACAGTCTCTGCCAGAGTTTCTCAGTATTCTCCTCTTAATGCTAGTTGCTTATTTTCTTAGACTGGGATACTCTAATTTTCAAGGCAGGGACTGTCAAATACTCAGTTTGTACAACATTGTTAGACGTGGGCAAAATGCCTTGATAATAATTTATGACACAACAATACTATGAACTTTTGACTTTGATGCACAGGACTCAGCTGAACCCTAAGTTGCAAGATATTTCGGCTGAAAGTAATGGTAGTTGTGTGTGCACAGGGGCAGAGCCAGGCCCTTAGCCTCCTTGACGTCAGTAGGAACAGATGTGTTCTCCTTTCTTTTCTCTTGGGGCTTCCAGCATTGTCTTATTACAAAGGAGTCTGACTTTTTTAATGCTTTAAATTGAAACTTGCCTGGGTTTTCTCATTTTCCACTGTCAGCTTCATTGCTTATGTTTTCTAAAGTTGGTAGGAATAATAGTCCCATCATAGCATTGTCTATGCTTAAAAATACATTACTAGAATTGTAATATAAAGCATCCTTCCAAATGGGAAAAATAATTTATAACATAATATAATGTTGCTATAATGCATATGCCATAAGGGGAAAAATTAAGACATTAAGCAATCTCAGTTCTGGCATTAACCGCAATGTTTTCTGAGTTCTTGACTTGTCAGCCTCCGTTTTCTCACATTTTTCAAAGTGGTATGTGAAATCTGTTCTTTTTTAAAGAAAAAAATACTCTCATGACAATTCTGATACCTACATAGGTCTTCAGTATTTTTATTTACGTGAATTGTTATCTAGTGTCCTAGTGTAAAGTTGTCGCTGCCCATGGCAGGGGGTTTGGATTAGGTGATCTATAAAGGTCCATTCCAACCCAAACAATTCCATGATTCTATGATATTAAAGTGAGATATAGTACTTTAACTTTTGCTTCCATTACTGTTTGTCAACAGTACAAAAACAAAAATGGGATAATCCTGACATTTGTTGTTCATGCCCTCTTCTAGCTCTGTCTTTGCATCCTACTGGATCTTCAACCTAATTCCCATATGCAGGTTTCTTATACCAGCCTATTTCTTTGACTGTCATTAATACCAATTTTAAATAATGTAAAGTTTTAATCCTGATTTCAGATTTCTTCTCTTACACCTGTTTGTTTTAGTGGAGGAACCCATGTAAGATGAGTCAGTGAGTCCTGGTGCTTATTGTTATGTAAAAGCCTTTAAAAAGAGATTTGTACAAAAGATTGTCTTCTCTTCATTTGCTATGCAGCAGAGAGCCTCTTACAACACAGACCTTTAATTAAAAAAAAGAACAATAAGAAAAAAGTTGCTATGAAATTTTGTAGTGCATAACAAGGAAGAGAGAAGCAAAGACCATGAGAGCTGCCAAAACTCGGTGTCTTTGCATATGCAGAAAATTTGACAGCAAAAATGTGTCATAGTGTTTCTGTATATCTTTGATTATTATTCACTACCAAAACAATAAAAACCAGCCAAGAAACATGAGAATCCTGTCCATCTGACCAGAGAAAATACATATTTTCCTAATTACAGATCTACCACAAGCCATTTCTCAGTAATGTCTCAGCACCCCTAAAACTTTGCCTGAGGCAATTTCTAAAACTGCCTGTTTTCATTCTGGATATTAGGTTTGCTTTCCATTTCCCTTTCTGTATCCCATTCTGTTTAGTATTCTTGGGCAAAAAATTTCAGTTCAGAATTAAATAAAAAACCCAACAATTTTAGATGGTAACTAATCTTAGTTTTCTAAATAAAAGAAGCTTGTGGGTTGCTTGTAGTTTTTTAAATGTTGGTGAGTAGGTGGCATTTAAACATATCCAGTTCTCCTGGTTTTCAAGGCATTTACAGTTCTCAGTTGTTTCTTTGAGTACCATCTTTCAAAACTTTTGATTAGGTCCTTCCTCCTGCCTTTCCTTTTACAGGTGTAATTCTTCCTGATTTTAGTGAAGTCAGGACAGAATTGGACGTTCAAGCTGATAGTTGTCATTAGGAAAATATATTCATTAGGAATATATTTTATCAGTTAAGACAGCTGCCTGTTTCCTGAGAAATTTTTTCTGTTGTACAGGTATATATATTTTGTGATTTTTTTCTTCTCTACAGACTAAAAAAGAAGAGAATTCATCGATAATTGCTGTGCCAAAAGCTGTTTGGTGGTTTTGCTAAAGCAGTCAATGTGTTGGGGCTTTCTGCTTAAAAATAATTATTTCCCAAACCAAGTACTTTAGTGATTTTGTCTCAATGCTAGTGAATACTCTTTTCCAAAACATAATTGTATAAAACTAATTGACTTCTAATTTGTTTTGCTTTAATTTTGTTCTTTCAGTTCTGAGTATATGTTAGAAAATTCTATAACTGCTACTTTTGCCTGCCCACTCACAAGCTTCATGCCTATATAGGAATCCCACTTTGAAGTCAGTCTTCTGTTATGATTGTGGATTTCTTTGAGTCTGTTTATGTTCCTAGAACTAACTGTGTCAGACATGAAACAGAAGAAACAATAGTCCTTTGGAGATAACTTTCTCAACAATAGGTTAGCAGGACATTATTTTGTGTTATGAGGGTGGAAAACAGATGCTGGAAAAGTAGAACATTTCAGCAAGAGCTGAATGGAAGGTACAACTGTCACAAAATTCTTCTTCAAGGACATTTTTTTCCAATCAAGAAAGAAAGGATTACCAAGGAACAGTTTGTAAGAGATGAAGTAGGTGTTTTAATGAGCTCAGATATTATTATTGTGATAAACAGGGGAATGAAATGGTAGTATCAGTGGAACGTTGACATTTTATAATGTGTGGAATTTCATTGTACTTGTAGAGCTATGAACACTCAGACAAAATTATATGAAATGAGCCTTGGATGCACAGGCAATATCTTCCAGAGGTAATATCAAATTGTGTGACAGTGGAGCAGGAGAGCATGCCGCATCGGAGAATTGCTCTTGGACAGCGTATGCCAACTATCTCAAGGCAATAAAAGATTAATTAAGTGGACAAGTAGCTGACTAACACAGACTTGTAACTTTCAATTTGTAGGCCAAATATATATATATTTTTTTCTAATCTGACCTCTGATGCTGATGCCCAAAGTTACAGTTTTATTTACTTCAGTTTTATGAGGAACAACAATTGTCATCATCCTTTGGATGTGGAACCAAATATGTAGGAATGCACAGAAATGCATGCTGCAATCAAAGTTATGGGATAGAAATTTCATTGTTGTTCAGTGTTATGACTTTGTACAGGCAGGGCATGCGGCAAAGCCAAAAAAAAAGGATGTTGTGGTAATTCATAAGAACATAAATGAGATTTTTGGTTGCATAGCAAAATAGAAAAAAGAAACCCCAAGTATATTTTAGAAACGTTTTGAAGACAGACCATGGCTGAACTAAAATCTGAAAGGACAACAGAAGAAGAGTAAGGACAGAACTCTGAGAAGGCAAAGACAGGAGCTAAGAAAGCTACTTTGGAGGCTACCCTAAAAGAAGTGGGAAGAGACCAAGGACGCTGTTTCAGAAAAATGAAGAAAGCACAAGATTCCACAGTCAACAGGTTAAAAATGAGGAAGTACTCCTGGTTCTGAGATTTTGATAGAATGGAAAGAGCAGAAGTTTGGTTTTTCTTGCTTTTCCATTCCTTCCCCCCGTAAAAATTCCCTTCCTTTGGTTTCTTAATACAGCTGCTGCATAAATCAATAATATTGTTCATTTTTTTAGTTTACTCTAGAATATGAGTTTTCAGGGATTTAGTGGATATATTGCTCTACATTGCAGAGCTTTTCAGCTGAAAGTTGTCCTTAGATGGGGAATAGACTCTCCATTTTTACAGTTATTTTATTTCAAATGTCTCTAAGAGGCTTTGGATTATGATCTTTCATTTAATGATTGTAGAAAACATTTTCTAGGTGAAAACTACATCCAAATTATAACATACCTTTCTAGTATGTGCTTGGCGATACTTAATTATGAAATGCCAAAGATAATTATCAGGCAATGAGACATTAAAGAAAATCCTTTTACAAATAGCCACAGCAACATTTCTGTGCCTTAAGTGTTTGATACTGGGTATCTGTGAATGTTCTGCACAGATAATGGTCTTTTGTTAATTTTACAGCTACGAGAATCTTCATTAAGCTATCTGATTTATTGTAGTTTTTATCTTAAAAGAGACATAGTTAATAGACTTGTCTATCAGGTTTGTTTATCCACAGATTTGTCATTATTGCTGCACCTTCATTGAGAAGGAACTCTGCTGGGCAAACTGTGAGATACTGTCTAGAACTCTGAGTAGGCAATGTGTCTAGCAGATCTCTGGAAACAGAACTAGTACTTGCAATCCCTGGTATGCAAAAAAGTTCTCAAAGGAAGTCTGGACCCCACAATATGTTGGATGTTGTAAATACACATAATGATAAAAATGACACCCATGTCACCTAGATTCTGCCTTGCCTTGATTCTCAGTACATAAATTTTGCTGAAGTCCAACTTGGAGTGGCTCTCCAGAGAATACTTTCTTTGACTGTCCTTAAAATTTTTTGTATACCTAAAATTAGGGTATGGTTATACTGAGGAAAACCCCTGACCAAGCATAGAAATCCTTGCCTTTTGCCTAAGCCCTATGCAGTCTACAGTTTGTGCCTGCTTACTGACGCCCTACAGTAATTCTGCCTTGCAGCCTGTAGAGCAGTTAACTGGTGCTGACAGCACTGGCGTTACTTAAAAAGCGTGGCATGGTGCTCACCTCATGCAGCTCTGCAAAGAGATTACTGTGTTTATGGTGTATATGGAGGGGTATATCTCAGATATCTTATAATCTGAATCATTACTTCACAAAGAGATAGAAGAAAGAGAAAAGGAATCTTTCATTTCTGCTTTATAAATGGAGAAATGGAGCACATTAAAATTTCAGCAAGGTTTGGAATCTGCTGAAAAAGTCTGCTTCAGCTTGCCATTCTGGGTAAGTATGATGTTTGCATTTGAATTTGAAGCTTTTCCTAGTGTTTTCTCGAAGCTTCACCAAATAGAAAGTAATGACAGTGCCAAAATTTATCCATGTGTGCCTGTCCCTGTCAGGCCACTATTGACTTTTCATTATTCCAGTTCTAAATTGAATACAGCCTCAGGGAAGGAAATATTTATGTAAGAGGGTGACAGTGAAAGAATCTCTGTCCTAATCCTGCATGTGAAAAACAGGCCTTGGAACCAGCATGTCTTCAGCTATTTAAATAGCCATTCTTACCCTTCAGGAGATGTTTTCCCCTGCAAGCTACCAGGGAGCTTTATAGTCTTTTTCCTTTGTCACAGAATAACTTTGACTGAGAAAACTAAAACTTAGCCAGTAAAAGAAGTCTTGATAGAATTAATGTTATGCAGTATTTGTGTGCTTGTATAGGTGAAAAATTTGTAAAGCCTATTTGTGTAGAGAGCATTCCCTGACAAAGATATTACTCCTATGTTGCTGGGCTTCTACCATTTCTCTGTTTATTTACTATTTGGGGAAATAGTCTTTTGAGGACAGTGTTTATACTGATTTTATAGGGAAGTCCTAGCCTCTTTTAATTATGCCAATAACATGTAATAAAGAGAAGACTAGTAATTTTTAGGTTATTTTGCAGCAATTTATCATGCGTCGTATTTAATAAGCATAGTATCATTCATGTCTGATAACCCAAATTATGTTGATTTGAAGCAGAGCAACATTTGAGACCTCTCACTGGTTCTAGAATAAGTAGCTGCTGGATGTGGTTATTCAAAACTACATTATGTGAAAGAACATCATGGAAGAATTAATGTTTAATTACAAAGGTTACTGAAAATCATCCAGTTGACTTGAAATTCAGCAATACAGCTTGTGCACTTAATCACAGAAAAGCTAAGTTCATCACTTATTCAGCATTCTTTGAGTCTAACAATGCCATGGGAAAACAAAGGCATGTTTTTTCTCCTAGAATGGACTGGGCAGCTCTGTTTCTTGCCTCCCTTGTTTGATTTACAATATATGTATTGTCTGAACACTTTGCATGAATTTTTTTTTGCAGTGGATGCCTTGTCTGTCTTGGAACTGTCTAGATTCAGTGCTTTAATATTCTGAAGCTTTTATATGCATTGGAATCTGTATTTTGTTGGCAACCTTCATATCTAAGCCTCAGGAGAAGAAGCAAAATGATTGTGAAAACCAGACCTTGTTGTCTTGGGAGTAACATGCAGTATAAATTCATGCTCACAAACACACACACACACACACACACACACACATATACATATCTATATAATGCGGGGTATGAATTTTATGGCTAAAGATTTTTTTTTCCCTGGAACATCTAGTAAAGTAAGAAAATCTGCATTATCCATCTTTTTGTTTAAAAAAGCAAAGTGTCTAACTGTTGCAAATAAAGTTTCAAGAGAAGTCATAATTATGGGGATAACTAAAAGATTTTTATTAATGATCTAATGATATTTAGATGGTAATTAATTGATGATTGAATGAAAAAATGGTGATAAAGAATAGTTTAATTCTCATTAAACTGTGATGTAAAATTAATTGAGAATTATTTAAATGCTCATTGAAATGATAGTTTAGATGGTGATTAAACATCAATTTAGACCACAATTTAGACAGTAGTCAAACACCGCTACTTGCCACACTTCTAATATTTAAGCTACAGCTGGATATACGTAAATGACTTTAGCATACCATATATTTTAGGCTGAATGCGAAGTATTACTTACGTTGTTTTAGGTATCAGATGCTAGGACCTTGAGGAGTAACCTTGAGCAGTGGCCCTGCTCATGAAAGGTTGAGATGGCTGCTGTGCAAGCAGCAATGGTGCAGGAGAACGCAGTGGCCTTGGGTGTTTGTTTAAACCACGTTTTTAGTGTAAACTGTTTGACCCGCAGGCAGCCCCCTTCCTTGGTGTAGGCGCAGCTGCATGGCTGTAGCAGTTTTAGTTCTGTCCAGCCCAAGCTTGGGCTCCTGATGGGACATGGCTTGGACTCCTTTGTTCCTGAGAAGATGCAGCCCAGCACAGAACTCACAGCCTGCCCAGCAGGGCTGGTTCCAGTCCAGGCCCTTCTGTTGCTGGTGCTTGAACCATGGTGCTCTTCACCCCTGCAGGGAGGATGTGTTTTTCACACCAGCTTGTCCTTTGGAGAACACAATGAGAGACAGCAACAAAGAGAATGAGGAAAGAGGCTGTGGGGTCTTCTTCTCTGGAGTTACTAAAACCTGTCTGGATACAATCCTGCTTCAGGTGACTGTGCTTTGGCAGGTGTGTAACCAGATGACCTCTAGAATTATCTTTCAACCCCAGCCTTTCTGTGATTCTNTCTAAACAAACCCCAAGCCAATTTCCAATTCAGAAAATAGAATCTGCAGCAAAAAGAAGTAAAGGTCAAATTTGAAATCCATGAAAGTTGTGTTGCCAAAATCAGACCAGTCCACATGAGATCATCCAATGCTGATGTCTGTAATGTGGTAATGTAACTACAAAGGATTGCTCCAGCTGCGAGAGTCAGTAGAATATATTTATGCCATACACAAAAGAGAATCCTCCAGCTCAGACGAGACCATGGAAGCAATAACATTAGTACAGCAAAATTTTAAGTTATTCCTAGTCAATTATTGATGCATATATTTGCAAACTATAACTCACCAGTTATGTCTTGCACCATGTTTAGTAATCCTTAATCTGTTGATAAAATTTAGTTTTGTCTTTCTTTGTCTAAATGCATGTGGCATTTTCTAATATATACCATGTGAAAATTATAGAAAACACAGGCAAACTTCATTAATGTGGAAAAGTGATGCTAAAATATCCTTAGAAGTTAGCTTGCAAATGTACTAAGTAAAAATTTATAAATGTTGTAAAGCTAATATGCCATGGTATTAATTGTTTTGATTTATTAGTTAACAAGAAAGACATTAATTCTTTTGTGATGAAACATATCCTCACGTACTAATTTTACTAGTATGCTTCTGGTCCATATGCCTGTGTGTCTGTAACAGGAAGTAAGAAACATTTAGTTGGACTCTCCAAACCTTGGCTGCTATTTGATTATAATTTTTGCTAAGAGATTTATAAAGAGCAATGTAGTTGACTTGCTGTGAAAATGCTGTTTGCACAGGGTGTAGCTGTTGGAATTCACCCACACTACAGTTCTTGTTCTCAGGAGCTGACAATTGTTTTCAGGAACTGATTTTTTTAATGCAGAAAATATTAGATGTGATATTCTGCAGCTTTTCGTATTCAAAGAAGGAGTGTTAAAATGGAAAAATTAGAATATATCCAAGATAATGTCAGAAACGGGAAAAGGTACCTACTTGTGCCTAAACCCATAAGCACTCAGCGTGGTCTAAGCCCATATTGACATTATTGGCTCTTTTTATTATCAGCAATTTTGTTGAAGAGTGCAAGCCTGGACCCCCCTTCACTGTTACAGGAAAGTATATGAGATTATACTTTTGTAACTTTCTCAAAGATTGAGAAATGTAATATTCATAGTATGTCTGTTGTGACATGAAATGAACCATGATATTAAAGCAGCTGTTAGAGGCCTGTGGATATGCCAAAAAACAATGGAAACATCTGCAGCTGATGGTGATGGCACCTTGGACAGATTGAACTCAAATTGGTTGTTTTGTATTGGTTGAGAGGAGCAATGAACTTGTTTGTGGTAAAGTCAGTTAAAGGTTGGACTTGATGATCTTTTCCAACATAAATAATTCTATGTAAATTCTCTTCACTATTGCATGTAACCAAATACACTGGTGGATGATGATATAAAAGAAGAAAAAAAGGTTTAAAATCAGATTCCTGGTCTGTAAGTAACTTTGCTAAGTTACNCCTTTCTGTGATTCTGTGATACTCTTGAGTTTTGACTCCTCTAGAAATGCCTATTATGAGCACAGCAGAACATTTTCTATGCACTTTGGGTTTGATTCCTTCTTCCTTTTTTTTTTCAGTAAGTTGAAAAACTAGAATGCCATACATAAATTGAACCTTTTTAAAGACTGTATACAGGCAAGATAGAGAAAGAATACAACTGCCCTAACAATGCAAGAATGTTGGGGGTTTTATAAAAGATCAGGTTATGACTTGTCCTAGGTCTCAAACACAAAGAGCTATTTTTTTATCCAAGTTATTTAAATTTGTNACTTGCTGTGAAAATGCTGTTTGCACAGGGTGTAGCTGTTGGAATTCACCCACACTACAGTTCTTGTTCTCAGGAGCTGACAATTGTTTTCAGGAACTGATTTTTTTAATGCAGAAAATATTAGATGTGATATTCTGCAGCTTTTCGTATTCAAAGAAGGAGTGTTAAAATGGAAAAATTAGAATATATCCAAGATAATGTCAGAAACGGGAAAAGGTACCTACTTGTGCCTAAACCCATAAGCACTCAGCGTGGTCTAAGCCCATATTGACATTATTGGCTCTTTTTATTATCAGCAATTTTGTTGAAGAGTGCAAGCCTGGACCCCCCTTCACTGTTACAGGAAAGTATATGAGATTATACTTTTGTAACTTTCTCAAAGATTGAGAAATGTAATATTCATAGTATGTCTGTTGTGACATGAAATGAACCATGATATTAAAGCAGCTGTTAGAGGCCTGTGGATATGCCAAAAAACAATGGAAACATCTGCAGCTGATGGTGATGGCACCTTGGACAGATTGAACTCAAATTGGTTGTTTTGTATTGGTTGAGAGGAGCAATGAACTTGTTTGTGGTAAAGTCAGTTAAAGGTTGGACTTGATGATCTTTTCCAACATAAATAATTCTATGTAAATTCTCTTCACTATTGCATGTAACCAAATACACTGGTGGATGATGATATAAAAGAAGAAAAAAAGGTTTAAAATCAGATTCCTGGTCTGTAAGTAACTTTGCTAAGTTACAGTATTGCAGAAAGAATGTGTCATTGACTACTTCATCCTTCATGGAACACTGAACACCAGTGTCTGCATGGTAGGGGATTACTGGCAGAGCTACTGGGATCTTGCAGAGGTCTCAGGGAATCTTCCAGAGAGTTGGGAAAAAAGCACAGAGATACAAGGAAAATTGAAGAATATGAAGATTATGTTTAAAAAGGTCATTATGGAAAAAAACTGCCGTTTTTTCTAGAGTATTAAAACCTTTTCTCTCAAATCTATTTTTTCCTTGCTCCTATATATAAAATTCAACGTCTCAAATTGCTATTTAAATGGTTTCCAGTTCTAATGTATTTCAAAACTCACCCCCCAAAAATATTTAGTATATAAATATGTAGTTGAAATCAGTTTGACATTCAGCCTGAACAGAATTAATATTTAGCAAGATTCTCCAGTCTTCCAGAGACTGTTTACTTGAGAAAATCTGATATAAGGATAGAAAAATTACTAATTTCCTAATTTTCATACTCTGTTGACTCTCAATTAAAATGTTCCTTATGCAACCAATTTATAGTATGTCTTCTGTCAGGCTCTAACCTTATAATAATTGTAGTAGTTTTGTGAGAATTAAAATGGTTACTTTATACTGGAGTTTGGGGTTTGATTTGTATTTTTTTTTCTGACACATTAATGTTGAGTGTGAAAGCTACATTGAGCTATATAAAGTGTGAGAATATGTTGCTCAAATAAATTTTTTTATGCTTTGTTGTTGTTGTTGTTGTTGTTTAAGTATGTTGCTTAAGGTGTATTAAATCTGTGAAAAAAAAATTTGCCATCAACTTTCCTTTGGTGCTTAGCCATCAATGCATTATGACATTAAATAAATGGGAATGGTTCTCAGTCATGGAAAGTTTCTTCCAATCCATCTTCTTCATCTTTAGAGAGACTAAAAATTGCAGTTTCTTCTCCAGGGATAAATTTAATTTTGGAAAGTAACAAAGCATTTTAAACTGCTTTCAGCTGTAGTGATAAAGGACGGACATAACTTTTCTAAGTGTCTAAAACTAACGAAATGACATAGCTCCCATTATCCTGAAACTTTGGAAGATGAGAGAGAAATATGAAATGTAGTATTACATCACTGTCAGGATAATTTTATGACTTATAGTGCATTTTGCTCTGTAGGAAATGGACAATTAGCTAGAAGTGAATATTTGTTTTTATTCTCCATTAATTTGCAGAGTAATATCTCACAAAGCTGATAGCTGCCTCAGGAGAGCCCCAGCCCCAGTATCCAGGCATAAAATCCATCATCATGACTCACTGGGAGTAGATCTCCACCTTTCAGACTAAGAGGGGTCAATGCCTTGTGATAGGACACATGATGGGATGCAGAGGAAGAGCATCTTGGGATGAGACAATAGGCACGGTATTCCAGGCAGGAACCAAAGATGAAAACAGAGGGATTTAGGAGATTTGGGGAGGAACAAATGTGGAAAACAGGGAGATAAGAGAATGAAAAAGGCTGGTAAAATAGAAATGTTTGTGTGGTCAGTTTGTCCAGCTGTGCCCTTTGGCTTATTAGTGCAATGTGAAATTCTGAATTCTTTCTAAAATCAGTTTTTTGATTGACTTTCTATAGGAGGCATGTGGTCTTATTTAGATACTGTAAGCTACACATTTTTTTGAGCAATGGATAATTTGCCCACATTTTCTTGATGTTAGATCATGCATGACTCCACTTCAGAATTGCTGAATCCAATCCAAAGATAACGTAGACTTATATTAACTAACGACCTAAAGCAATCATACAAGATTTCTTGGAATATCCCGGAGAGAAAGAATGCTTTCAAATAGTGATGCTAATGTATCTGTTTTACTAAAAACTGTAATGCCTTTCTATCACAAGACTTGCAGTTAGCTCTATTTCTCCTAAATAGATATACAGGAATATACATGCTGCCAATAACACAAATACAGTACGAACTTGTGATTAAGTATTTGATGTGAAAAAGTACCATAATTTACATCAAAAGTAACTGCAAATTAAGTCATTATGAAAATTAGAAAGGTGATAAAGAAGCCCTTTATCAATACTGGAAGCTGTCAAATGTTCTGATTTTCAAGAAGGGCAAGGAGGACCCCAGAAACTACAGTCTCACTTAAGTGCCTCATAAAATCATGCAAGAGATTATTCTGGGAGGCATTGAAAAACACCTGAAGGACAACACAGTCATTGGTCACAGCCAGCACAACTTCCTGAGGGGAAAGTCCTGCTTGTTGAATTTCCTCCTATGACAGGGTAACTCACTCAGCTGATCAAGGGAAGCCAGTAATTGTAATATTTTTGGACTTAAGCAAAGCTTTTGATGCCATCTCTTACAGTGTCTTACTGAACAAAATGTCCATTCCTCAGCTGGATAAACACATCATGGGGTGGGTGAACAACTGGCTCAGGCACAAAGAGTTACAGTGAATGGGGTGGCATCAGACTGGGGTCCTGTCACTAGTGGGGTTCCACAGGGCTCCATCTTAGGCCCTGTGCTTTTCAATGTCTTCATAAATGACATGGAGGCAGGACTTAAAGGAGTACTAAGTTTGCTGACAGCACCAAATTAGAAAGAGCTGTCAACGCGCTTGAGACCAGAGTGGCCCAGCAGTGAGACCACGAAAAATTAAAGAAATGGGCAATCAGAAGTTGTGTGAAGTTTAACAAAAACAAATTCTGCATCTAGGATGGGGCAACCCTGATTGTGTGTACAGACTGGGGAATGAGAGGCTGTAGAGCAGTGCCCTGGAAAGGGACCTGGGTATCCTGGTCAATGGCAAGTTGAACATGAGTCAGCAGTGCCCTGGCAGGCAGGAGGGCCAACCCTGTCCTGGGAGGCATCAGGCACAGCATCGCCAGCCGGGCAAGGGAGGGGATTGTCCTGCTCTGCTCCACACTGGGGCAGCCTCACCTCGAGTGCTGGAGGCAGTTTTGGGCACCATAATATGAAAACAACATTATCAGAGAATGTCCAAAACAGGGCAATGAGGATGGCGAAGGACCTTGAGGGGAAGCCATATGAGGAGTAGCTGAGGTCACTTGGTCTGTTCAGCCTGGAGGAAGGTGAGGGGAGACCTCATTGCAGTGAGTGAGATTCCTCATGTGGGGAAGTGGAGGGGCAGACACTGACCTCTCTCTCTCTCTTGGCCAGGGACAGGACCCAAGGGAATGTCCCGAAGTTGTGTCAGGGGAGGTTTAGGTCGGGTATTAGAACCCACACAGTGCAGAGGGTGGTTGGGCACTGGAACAGGCTCCCCAGGGAAGTGGTCACAGCACCAAGCCTGACAGAGTTCATAAAGTGTTTGGACAGTGGTGTCAGGCACATGGTGTGACTCTTAGGGATGTTCTGTGCAGGGCAAGGAGTTGGTGTCAATGATCCTGATGGGTCCCTCCCAACTCAGTATATTTTGTTTCTATGATTTTAATACTGTAGGAACAGTATTACCTTCAAAATTCTGAACACCATTTTTAACTATTCCTTTGATTTTTTGATCTTTTTCAAGTTAAAAATGAGATATAATGCTTTGGGAAGCATAAAACGTAATATTTGTCAAACTAATCTAGTCAGTCCGTAGATGAATTTAATCCTGAAGCATATTTTAGTATGTTACAAAGGATCATAGTTCTGCACAGAAAAGATTTATTTTATCAAGTACTGGAGAATCAGATTTATAAGTTATAAGGAAGAGGAAATGTATTTTGGGGCAATGTGGTTTTGTAATTTAGAATCTTTAAGAATAATTAAACTGGTGCTTAGTTATAATGCAATATAAACTGTATTATTTACAGTACTATATAAACACTTTAAAACNGTGGGGTTCCACAGGGCTCCATCTTAGGCCCTGTGCTTTTCAATGTCTTCATAAATGACATGGAGGCAGGACTTAAAGGAGTACTAAGTTTGCTGACAGCACCAAATTAGAAAGAGCTGTCAACGCGCTTGAGACCAGAGTGGCCCAGCAGTGAGACCACGAAAAATTAAAGAAATGGGCAATCAGAAGTTGTGTGAAGTTTAACAAAAACAAATTCTGCATCTAGGATGGGGCAACCCTGATTGTGTGTACAGACTGGGGAATGAGAGGCTGTAGAGCAGTGCCCTGGAAAGGGACCTGGGTATCCTGGTCAATGGCAAGTTGAACATGAGTCAGCAGTGCCCTGGCAGGCAGGAGGGCCAACCCTGTCCTGGGAGGCATCAGGCACAGCATCGCCAGCCGGGCAAGGGAGGGGATTGTCCTGCTCTGCTCCACACTGGGGCAGCCTCACCTCGAGTGCTGGAGGCAGTTTTGGGCACCATAATATGAAAACAACATTATCAGAGAATGTCCAAAACAGGGCAATGAGGATGGCGAAGGACCTTGAGGGGAAGCCATATGAGGAGTAGCTGAGGTCACTTGGTCTGTTCAGCCTGGAGGAAGGTGAGGGGAGACCTCATTGCAGTGAGTGAGATTCCTCATGTGGGGAAGTGGAGGGGCAGACACTGACCTCTCTCTCTCTCTTGGCCAGGGACAGGACCCAAGGGAATGTCCCGAAGTTGTGTCAGGGGAGGTTTAGGTCGGGTATTAGAACCCACACAGTGCAGAGGGTGGTTGGGCACTGGAACAGGCTCCCCAGGGAAGTGGTCACAGCACCAAGCCTGACAGAGTTCATAAAGTGTTTGGACAGTGGTGTCAGGCACATGGTGTGACTCTTAGGGATGTTCTGTGCAGGGCAAGGAGTTGGTGTCAATGATCCTGATGGGTCCCTCCCAACTCAGTATATTTTGTTTCTATGATTTTAATACTGTAGGAACAGTATTACCTTCAAAATTCTGAACACCATTTTTAACTATTCCTTTGATTTTTTGATCTTTTTCAAGTTAAAAATGAGATATAATGCTTTGGGAAGCATAAAACGTAATATTTGTCAAACTAATCTAGTCAGTCCGTAGATGAATTTAATCCTGAAGCATATTTTAGTATGTTACAAAGGATCATAGTTCTGCACAGAAAAGATTTATTTTATCAAGTACTGGAGAATCAGATTTATAAGTTATAAGGAAGAGGAAATGTATTTTGGGGCAATGTGGTTTTGTAATTTAGAATCTTTAAGAATAATTAAACTGGTGCTTAGTTATAATGCAATATAAACTGTATTATTTACAGTACTATATAAACACTTTAAAACCACTGTTCTTTCAAGAGTATTTAATTGCACCATTGCTGTGGCTGAACTCCAGAGTATTTAAACAATGTAGACTGTATGGTCAGGCTGACTATCTGTGTTCAAAATGCTTCCCCACCTCTTTTCAGAGGTTTCAGAAGGTCTCTTCCTACGTTTAACAGTCACTGTCCTTCATCTCAAGGAAGATTGCAAACTGTACTTAAAACCACTATGAGCCACTGAGCAATGAATCAGTATAACTGGGTCAGCTAAGAAAGAATAATTCTTTAAAATAGCAGAGCTAAAGTCTTTCCTGGGTGAGGCAGTAATGCCCAGCCATTGCTGGGTTGGTTTGCATTCTGGTGTCCTGCTAAAAGCGTGTAGCCCTCAGTCTTATGGCTAGATCACATGAAATTATTTTGGTGTGGGATAAGAAGGTGAAAACCAAACAATTCCTCTCTTGTCCCATGCTCTCTCGCTGCCTCCCTGCCTCCCTGTCTCCCTTTCTGCCTCCCTCCCTCCTTCCGTTCCAGTGTTCTGGATAACCTTGATAGTCTACCATTGCAAATACAGTGCAGATTTTAATAATATCCCTATTTGATATTAAATGGAAGTTCCAAATACAATGTGAATCTATCAACTTGACTGCACTTCATAAGATCCCCGAGTCCTTTTGAAGAGGAGATATCTGCAGTGTCAATAAATGTGGTGCTGCCTTCAATCAGGGTCTGCTCAGCCTTTCAAATGCTTATGGCACTCACACTGTCACAAGCTTTCTTTCGTTCTTTC
>VYZR01086320.1:9046-32062 GCA_013400675.1 Oxylabes madagascariensis
CTTGTGACCAGTGAATCAGTTCTTGAACATCTCCAGTAAGGGAGATTCCACAACCTCTCTGAGCAACTTCCTGTACTTCAGTTTCTGCCCATTGCCTCTTGTCTTATCACTTGGCACCACTGAGAGGAGCCTGGATCCAACTTCTTGACACTCTCCCTTCAGACACTGATAGGTGTTGATGAGGTCTCCTCTGAGTCTTTTGTTCTTGAGACTGAACAGACCCAGCTCTCTCAGCCTTTTCTTGTAGGAAAGATGCTCCAGTCCTTTAATCATCCTTGCAGCCCTCCACTGAACCTGTTCCAGGAGCTCCAGGTTTCTGTTGTCCTGAGGAGCCCAGAACTGGACACAGCACTCCAGATGTGCTTCACCAGGGCTGAGTAGAGGGGCAGGATCACCTGCACCAACCTGCTGGCAATGCTCTTCTAATGCACCCCAGGACACCATTGGACTTCTTAATCAAACGTTCCAGCCCTAATCCCTTCCTACTTTAAACTAAACAACTTCTTTGAAATACCACACAGTTAAAGCAGAACAGCACAACGCAAACCCTTAAGTAACATTGCAAACAGGCGGCCCAGACAACAAACACTATGGGTAAAATATAACATTGTAAATTCTCTACTTAATCAGGTGCAGAGAACAAAATTAAAAGGAGCAGTGATAAAGAGTGGTGAGGGAGATGCAGTCTGAGGGTACAAACTGGTAAGCCTGGAACAGCTCTCCGCTCTATGATTCCCTGCACACTGACCATTTAAAAATTCGGAGGATCAAATTTTCATGTACAAACAAGGAAATAACAATAAATGAGCATTACAGTGATGCTGTTTCTTAGGAAGGTGTGAGCAAGTCTAAAGCAGAATGTTTCAGCTGGCAGACCGACTGCATCAGTGTGTTACTTGCTTTGAGGGCACAGTTATGTTTTGTTTCAACAGGATGCAACTATGGGTTTCTGACACTCAGTGCCACTCCAGGAGCTAAGTCTAGGCTGGACATCTCCAGCACAACCGCTTTCAGAGAGCAGCAGATGCTGTGCTGAGGTTCTGTGTATTCTATTCCTTCTCCATCACTGACATAAGCACATATGCATGATTATACACAGACACACACAATAAACATGAGCTGCACTTTGAGCTACACTTTAACCTACACTTTTGTCGATATTGGCGCTTCTTGTAACATCGCAGATTTTCTCCCTGAGACTGCTCTGGTTCCCCGTGTTACATCTAGGCAAACTTAGCACTGATATCTGTGCAGTCTGAGTAAGTACTAATCCTCTCTTTTTCTCCCCAGCCTCCCTCCCCTAATTACTGTGCAAGAAGAAAAGAGACTGAGATTACAAGAAACAGGTTCTTTAAGGATTCACTTTCCAGACATTCTCCAGCCTCTCTATATAAAAGCTCTAACAGTGCCTGGATGCTCGCCTGTTCTTTCTCTGCCACTGATTATTATAAAACCTTGTAAGTAATTTACATCCCTGTGACTTCTACTGTCTCCAAAATACAATACTAAAGCTTATATTAATGCTAATCCTTAATTCATACTAATATTACTTCTTATATTAAAACTAAGACTTACACTTTTCTAATAAAAAATTTAATTATCTGTTGTGAAGATATTTCAGTTAATAATGATTAAGACACAACAAACTTTGCTCTAAAATAGACAAAATTGGCAGTAAGTGATAATATATCCCTCTTTTGTTATCTTTCTTGTGCTTGAACACCTTATTTCCTTAAAATATAAACTTCACAGAGCCATTTTTTTAATAGCTGAGACACAATAAGAGAACAATAAAATTAACAACAGGTAGTAGAGCCATTTTACTCCATTTTAACACCAAAGCAGTAATCTGTTCCAAAATGATTGTTATTTCTTCTTGAATAGATTCATTATCTCTGTTGTCCCATCAGCTATGGCAGAAGTTTATTGCTTTTAAAGCGAGAAAGGCAGAAATAATGTCCCCATGAGACACGCTGGATTTCATTTTGAAGCTGGCGCAGGAGGAAATGCAAAGGAGGGGGCGGACTGGTGGCTGTTCCTGTGCCATTTCGGCTAGAGAAGACGCACGGCAGCCCTGCGCGGCTCCAGCCCTGTGTGCTGCATGTTCTCCTAATCGGAGGGAGCATCTCCGCGGGCTCCTGTGGCAGGCTGCCCAGCCGGGCGCGAAGCTGGCTCCTGGCAGGTGACAAAGTGCTCCCGCTCCCGGCTCTCCAGGCTGCAAGGGCACCGCTGCTGCCGAGCCAGCCCGGGGAGAGCGGGGGGAGCGCCGAGGAGAGCAGGAGGAAGAGCGAAATTCCAGCTGCACTCGCTCACATAAGAGCTCCCTGTTAAACAGCCTTGGAAACAGCCACGGCACCAAGTTCAGAGGAAGCCTGCGGGGTGCCAAGTTGGCACCTGCTGGGGAGGAAAGGAAGCTGCTGGGGAAAAATAACTAGAAAGATAAAAGAGTGAGGAGTCACTAGAAAGATGTCAAATATTTAAAAGAAGTATGGAAAATGGGTAGTAGGTGCCACTTTTGCCCTAAAACTAGCTTGGTAGGAAATCCGAGGTTAAATAAAAAAGCTGAGAAAAATACGGCCAATACTGTCTCAGGTATTTGTCTTGCTAAAGCAAGCTGGGCAAAGCACAATTTGGTGGGCTGCTCTGCAAGGCAGATGGAAGGTTAAATTAAATTTGAGGAAGCCATGCAAAGATGAACATGGTGTTCTCCACTTCATAAAAGAAAGTAATTTCATTGGGAAATTTATCTTTTGGTATAGGTATAAAACAGAATTAAAACTCTTTCTATTTATTAAAATATCTAAAATGTCTTCCCTAATGCCCTAAACCAATTTAAGCACTGCAACTGCAATATGCCTACCGAAAATTCACCAGTGATTACATGAGTGTAGAGTACTTCTGGTCCTGCAGTCTCAGAGGTAACTCACATTACAATTCTATCACAATGGTTTTTACTCTGGTACCCAAAATTTTGTATTTATAATCATTAAAATTAAAAACTCACACACCACCACACACAGAAAAAGTGCTTTAAGAGATGTTTTTCAACATTTGAGCTAAGTAAATACTATCTACTTTTTAAATAATGTAAAACACACGCCACAATTATCAAAACTTACTACCTGTAACACACCCACTGTAGGACAGAACAGGAGGAAGAGGTTATAATAATGGGGTCAGCAGAAAATTCTAATGTCAAGCTATGCCTCTAAACTTTAGCAACCCCTAACAGAGCAAGTTTAAGAACATTTCAGGCTGTATTCTAAGTATTCCACAATCACTATAATTTAGCCAGCGTGATCATTTGGACATTTTCCTAATTTGGTCTGCAGGATTTTTTTAACCAACCTTGAAGAAGAGAAAACGTCTGATCTTTGATGGATATAGCCAGAAAATTCTCATTTTAAGTAGAAAATAAGATTTGTTCCATTTGGTCATTTTATTCTGCCCCACAAGATGCCCCTTCAGTTATTTTCCGGAGTTTCCTAAATATTTTCCCTGCATGGAGGCTTTTATCTGCTTGTTATCACTATGAACAAAATTGCTAATATAGATTAATGTAAAAAAGTATGAACCTAGGGTAATAGAAAATTTCTCTGGGGAGGTATTTAAAAATGGTGTTACTGTGCATCCAAAACTAGCAATTTCGCTTGCATAAAAGGACTGTAAAGAATATAGAAAAAGAAGCACTGGGTTTTATCAAAGATATCCAAGATCTATGAATGCAGACATAGCTATCAAATAAGTTCCAGGTAAGGGCTGTCTGAGTAAACAGAATAAGTACTGGCTACTTTGAGAATTTAACCTCATTTTTTCTTCACCTGAGAGCTGTTATAACAGTGAAACAGGGACACTTGGAAAAATCACCAAATGAATCATAAGCTTAATCAAGTTAGGAAAAGCTTTTACCTAAGTGAAAAAAATATCCATGCAATTTTTCATGAAAAAAAGGGCTCTATCACAGCAGAAATTTAGGGAGTATAAATAGAGTGGTGAAATGGCGCTGCTGAGATAGAGGAGCTGGTGGGAGAGGAGAAAGCACAAGGAGAATTTGGTATTGTTCTCATCGTCCAAACTATCCGGTAATTTCATAGCAACAACAAAAAACCACTAGCTTGAAGTGGTGGGAGGAGAGGTCCCTTAGTTTTTTAGAAGGAAAGGAGGTGGGAAGAAAGGGACACTCCCTTCATTCAGGATCTCAGAATTGCTTTGTGCTAAATGCACAATTCAAATTACTTGCATGTGAAGGTCAAACTTGGTGCCATGCATAAGCACGTGAAAACCTTTCATTGCTTTCAACAATGGCAAAATGAAAAATTAATATATCTACTGAATTAAACCTGATGTGGTTTAAAAATGGAATCCATTCTGTTTTCAATTTTATTCATTCATCGCTCCTATTTTATTACACCAAAAGACGGAAGAAGTTTTAAATGCATTAACTTAGTTAAACAAAGCCTGATTTTATGATGCAAATGTCAGTCTTCACAGTTCAGTAAGTTCTTTTACATGCTACATGACTTGTCTACGTTACCTCAGCTGGCAGGATTTTTTTATAGCTCCTTTTTTCAGTAGGTACCAGGGTCCCTGATTCTACCACCCACAGCCATGCTGATCCAAACATTAACTGCAGTAAAGCACGGTTGTTTCACAAGCAGCTCCTGCTCTGCAGGATGACACATGGTAACCTTCATGTTCAGAGCAGCTCACAGGAGAAATCCTGCCCAGCCCTCGTGGAGAGCACATTTCATTCCACATTCATACACACTTAGCAGGTACAGCCAAGCACCTACATTCTGAGTCGTTATATGCCAACAGCTCCATGTATTTGTTTCCTGTTTGAAAACTAAGGCACCGTGTATTACATCACCTCTTCCTTCTCTTTACTAGCAGAGGTTTAAAAAAAAAAAAGCTTCATATGTAGATTAACTTGCCTGGTTTTTCACTGGCTCAAAAAAAGCAAGCTAATGAATTAATCAAAGTCGGGAAAAAAATCTTTTTAAATTACTGGGAGAATATATGTAAACAATGAAGAAATGAATTATTCAAAGGTAGTGAGTCATATGAACCAAATACTGTATTTTAGAGACACTGTGACAGGAACTAAGAGTCACAAAAACTTCAGGGCGATATACTAACCCAGGTATTGGGAAGGGAACTGAAAAAACTGCCCCATTGAATTGCTGATAATCCCTGTGAGAACATGTTTAAAGTAGGTCCTAATTAAGAGAATTCCTCCTCTTCCAGCCACACCAGAGCAGTTTAACCCTTTAACATAGAGACATCTTATTCAGTAAAACAAGAATTCAAATATTTTTCCTTTTGCTGCAAGAAAAGCAGAGGGATTTAGCTTTGCTATAAAACAATACAAGTAATAAAAGAGGAGACTATACTAAATAATGTCATCATGAAGCAAGACTCAATGCCTTAGCAATGCCACAGTCCAGCACAGGCAACTATAGATTACTTTAAATCACACAACATAAAAAAACAACTTATTTTAAAAGGCAGTTTATGTAGACTAGGAATGTCCCATGTCCATCTTGTATATCAGTCAGGAAGAACAATTAATTACTGGTCACACGAAGCAAAAAGTAGCGTTTTGTGTCCAAGCTATGCATGGAAGTGTAAGGTACATGGCCAATACACAGTTGTGAAATGGAAAAACAAGACACACATAGGCAACAGGAGAGGAAAGAAGCTCCCTGGGTTGTGCTTCTGGGGAAGGATTCCCTTTTTTTCTCTTCCACACTAGGTGGTCATAAATCTACTTGCTCTTGCTCAAGTCCCCTCAGAAAGGTTGTATAAGTGATAGAGTACTAATAATAGTACAAACATAATTAGGATACACTACACATTAAACTAAGCTGTACGCAAATGCCACATTTTAATAGCTTTTTCATCAGAAATTGAAGAAAACCATGTAAGGAATTGTTTTGCTAGAACTCAGAGTAGTTTGAAGATAAAACTTTGAGATTGCAGCTCTTTTCTGGTCTATTTATTAATTCTGAGTTTGCACTTTTGGAAAATTATCTGTAACGATCAGCTCCATCAATACTCTGTGGAGTGGAGCTATCTGTTTCTACATAGAACTAAAAGATGGAGTACAGATGGGCAATAACTTTATTATGATGGGGAATAAATATTAAATAAATTCCATAATCACATCATTAAATAAACTTACAAGTATTTTAAACCTGAGCACAGAGAGAAAATAAAAATTACATGACTTCCAAGAAAGCAGAAACTTCCATTACTTCTTCCCATTTGAGTGGGAATTCTCTTGAATGCAGAGAGCACAGTTACCATCAACACTTCTCTTGAGGGCTAATCACTACAAAACCTTTACTAACCAGGGATGCTTGTTACCAGAGGGACAGGTAGGTCTCCTTCCACCATGCCTTCTGTGCCTTCAGCCTCTGCTGTATTTCCCTCCTGCACTGAGCATGGACAATACAGACCTCAGCAGCGGGCAGAGCCCCGCGGCAATGCCAGAGGGGGAGGCGCAGCCGGGAGCCGGACATGCGCTGCATCTGTGGGGCAGCCCTCACATGGGGAGAGCCACCAGCAACGCTGCAGTGCAGATGCCACTGTCAATTATGTCTGCTTCCCACACAGGAAGGTTCTTCTCCTGGGCAGAAGTAATCCTAGGCTTAGCTAGGATCTTAGGTCTTTACATTTCACATGATGCAGCCACATTTCCTCAACAATTGCCCCAATCCCATTCTTTCTTTTTCTAATGTACAGCCATCCCACCATTAAAAAAAATTAATCTAAATGCTACATTTAATCTGAAAGTTTCTCATCAGCTAAGTTTTTCAAATAGCTATAATACACGTTTATCACTTTTGAAGGTACAAAACTATGCAAATATTATGTACCTTTAACATGGTGTCAGGATGTACTTGTTCTCAGTTCTGACTTTCTTGGTATAGTAATGCCCTAAGTTATCCAGAAAGTCTAACAACTGACAAGAAACATCCCCCCCCAAAAAAAAACAAACCTCAAAAAATACAAAGCAGATTAAAAGTAATACTTCCTGTTCTTTGAGAAAATCCAACATTTTCAATCACATTTTCATTTTCCATTGGGATTACCATTTACATACAGTCGCAATTGTTCAGGAATGCCAGGACAAAGATTTTTGGACCAAAGTGAAAATTTTCCCATTCCCAAGCAGCACCACCTGTGTAAGCCTGATTTTGGACTGTATGGAGTCTGCCTGAGTCTCTGTGGGGCTCTATGGTTTGTTCCCCTCTGCTGGTCATCCTGTCTTTGAGCTATTTGTGCTAAAATATGACAAAGTGGT
Organism: Oxylabes madagascariensis; assembly: GCA_013400675.1. Classification (NCBI taxonomy): domain Eukaryota; kingdom Metazoa; phylum Chordata; class Aves; order Passeriformes; family Timaliidae; genus Oxylabes; species Oxylabes madagascariensis. The sequence continues at coordinate 16,356 of VYZR01086320.1, forward strand.
TCATCCAAAGGTTTAACTGGCACACATAATTCTGGATGTCAGTCAGAAAGTATAGCTCATGCACATATTCCTTTAAGGAATCATAGCAGTTTAGAGGAAACAAATCAACAAACAAATCAGCAAACTAACCCAGCTGATTCAAATTCAATTAAAATGTTGTGATTCAGGTCTACTATACCCATAATTGCTTTCACTGCTTCTCAGTGGAGGGGAGGAGGAAATGAAGTTTGCTAAGTTATTTCCAGCATATATGGAAATAACACATCAAACCACCTACTAAAGCTTTCAGCTAGAAAAGCTAAGCAGCAATTCAACTCATTCAATACTTGTGGAACTAGAGATATTATAATAGGAATCTTGTGCAGCATCTGACACTCAAGTGTGCCGTAATCAAATCTGTATGCTTCCTGAAATATATATTTTCATCAAAACATGAATTTTGGTCAAAATATGTGTGATCAGACTTACAGAAGCAAGAAGGTAAACTGAATAAAGTAGACATTTACATTAGGTGAAGCACTGCATAGGTTTTTGCACATTGTATTTTTTACTCCTAGACAACATGATAATTTTGATGTTCCTTAAGTAGGTCTTTTATCTAATGCATACAATGGGAATTTTTTTGAAAACAGAGTGGAGGCTAGCTGCAACTCTTCACCTCAACAGTGTCATTGGAAAGCATCCTCTTTGACATGGAAAAGCTGATCAATTACATTTAAACAGCAAGCAATTATCTATATTATTGTGACATAATCTATATTATGTGGATTATTGTCATCAACCCTGAAATTTTAAACTGTGTTTTTTTAATGTTTTTAAATCAGTTTAAGCAAATAAAGCAGCCTGAATATCTTATTATGAAAGAAACAGATGAAAAAGTACATACAAAAATTTTATTCTAATATATATCTAGTAGCTAAAAATCTCCTCAAAGCACAAAAAGTTACATCAGTGATACCCTACTAAAAAAGCATTAAGATTAATAACAATGAATGTTGGATTGAAGCAAATAGCACAGACTGGTTTTTTGAGCTAAATCTAAAAAAAAAAGCAGTCTGGCATTTTTAAAGTAGCCTTGCTTCTTCTGTGGCTAACAGAAATTACCAGTCTTCTTACTCTGGTAAATAACAAATACAGCATAGTAGCAGGAGAATATAATGTGTGAGCCAAAAGTGAACTGTATTTCTGTTGAAGCATTGCAACATGGAGTTCTAAAAATTAAGCAAAGTGGTAATACAAATGCCAGGCTTATCAAGAGAGTATATGACTTTTTAACACTGCTCGTGTTTCTCTTAAAAGATTTTACTCTAGATGTTCATCACTCAGACCTAACAGAAAGAAATGTCAGACATTTGCACTGTAAAAACACAGTGATTCTGAAGAACCTCAAACATTCCTTCTGGGATGTGCCCACCACACATAGTCCATCACCAGCTTTCTGCTTTGACTGCTTTATATCCCTTTATCTTAGCACAAAGATACTACTCTTTAGGGCCCCTTTCCAAACTCTCTGCTAATGACTTGTACTGGCTGCATAGAGCAGAGGTAGCGGGAGACACTGAGGTCAGACAGTTCTTTCAATGTCATCTCCTAATATGTACTAAACAGTTGGAGTGGAACTGAAAATTCCTAATCACTGCCACTTAGTTGGTAAACATAATCGTTGCAGACAAAATGAACTCTTGTGGCTTAGGAGCCTGTAAAAAAGGGAGCTCGTATGAGCTCATTTGCTCTATATTCTGAGTTGCGCTGATATATTGCTCCTTTCCCTAAGTGGCATCTTGCATAAATAAAATTGTTACATTCATATTTATGCCACAGAACTAGAGGTCAGCTGAAACAAAGTTCCATCACCAATATCTGAAGCATAGGCCAGAGAATTCTATGTGGCAATTTCTCACGGTATTATCTCATAGCAAACACAGAAGGGACAAAAGATATATTTCTTTTAGAAAATTTTATCTCTCAAGAAAGCTCATGCCCAAATAGTGAAAAGTAAGTGTTGGAAGAAAACAATCTGACAGCCACTGACTGTGCATAACAAATATGCCAGTGCAATTGAGACACTACTGTGAAAATCTTTATGACATTTATAAGGAAAGCTTCTAAATACACACTGAAAAACAGCGAGCTGCTGTTTATCTGCCAATTTATTAGACGTGCTCATTAGTAGCAAGCTATCATAGCTTAAACCATCCAAAATAGCTCACTTAAAAATATTTCCCACAATCCACTAAATATTCTGCATTAGTATTTACCCATGAAGGTAACATTACAGACAAAACATCTGTCCTGTAAAAAGGGTGGTTTATAGTTCATAAAGACTACCATAAGAGTTTCTAACTAAATATTACCAAGATAACCAATTTTCAAAGACATTGCAGATAGAATGATGTAAGTACAGAATTATGTTTCAACGGTGTTTGAAAAGGTTGACAAACGAAGAAGGAAGAGACTCAGGAGCCTGTAAAAACACAGAAAACAAAATGAGGCATGGAAGAAGAACAAAAATATTCATTTGCAGAAGGCACAAGCATCTTAAAATAGCTTAAATGCTTTGGGCATAAAACCTGAGCTGAACTTGTTTGGCCTGGCTAAAGGGAAGCCAAGCAGAAATTTAACACCAGACTACAACTATTGGAATGGAAGTTAACATTTGTGTCAGTCAGAGATGCCTCTCTCCATACTGCCTAATGCTACAACTATACCCTGTTGTCACTGCTCTCAGCTGGGAAGGTTCTGATTAGAGAAAAGTTAATCAGGAGAGTGGGGCATCTAAGGGACAGCTGATGAAATCTCCAACCTCAGATTTTCAGCAGAGGAGCTGCACAGATATAGAAGAGATTGAGAGAGATCTCTTTTAATCCAAGTTTTTAACAATCTACAAAACACAAGAAGAATACAAAAGCAAATACAACTGATGTGTGTATGCGCAGAGGCGCTAAGACATAAATTTAAAATTATAAAAATGACACCAGGAAAAAAACGCGTAAAGAAACTAAAAGCTTTTTTGGACTCTCTGCTTTATCACATATATGAAACTAAATAACTCTCCCCTCCCATGTCCATAACTATCTTTTTTCCCCTTTAACACTAAAATGCCAATCTAAAGAATAACTTACAAAAAAAATCTAAAGCATGAACTGAAGAAAGCTATGAAATAATATGACAAAGATGTTCCTTCTCACTAATAAAGAAATGAAGGAGGGAAAATAACAGTGAAAGTGTTCTAATTTTAAAGGACACCATGAAATATTTGCTGTTACATATACTATGAGTGGCCTAACATCAGTATTGACCTAAAACAGTTTATTTCATTGGGGTTTATGACCCATTACACACAGCAGCTCAGAGCTTTGCTCTGTGCAATCAGGTCTAATAGACAGAAGCATTTTATCCATCACTTAATGTTCAGAACCTGTTTGCTGATGACTTTCTGAGGTTGATTTTTACAATTCAGCTTTCCACACTAAGTATCCTTTATGATACATCCCTAATCCCAGAATACATGCCAACTGGACAGGGAGGCTGGTTCAAGAGCACATTGTCTCACTGGTACCCCAGTGCACTACTAAGGTGTGACCTTGGCTCATTCTTGCTGAAAATGTTATTTTTAGGTGCAAGGAATGCATGAACCAAGACCATGAAAGACTTGAAAAAGTCAAAGCAAAGATAATAGAAATTTGGCTTGTTTCAAGGAAAAATAAAGGCTGACTTCCTCATATCCCTGAGGGCTGCTGACAAGAAAAGGCTTATCAGCTGTCCTATCAGAGTCACTAAATCCAATAATGTTGCCTATTGATTGTTCCTGATAAGCAATACATATTTGCTGACAATTTATACATCCTGTCCCTTTCCCAGTGATAAAAAGGATATTACTAAGACTGACATGAACAGGAAGGGGGTTATATCAGAATACACTGACATTTCAAAGGCCACATGGATGTGCCCATATGAGTTGCAATGCTTTTTGCCCTCCAGAAGACATATATGAGGACCAGTCTCAGTACAAAGTAGCCTTAAGAAATTATTCTATTAGGGATCCAAATAAAAGACTCTTGTGAGATAATATGAAAAAAAAATATTAAAAAATGGATGGTGGAAAAATTATTCAAATTGATTTAGACTATTCAACAGCTAAGTGACAAAGTGCCTGAATTCAAAGCATTGCATTTCTGATTGCGTATTTTCTCACTTAAAGTGTGATTAACAAGATTCGAGCATTTCACCTCTGAAAGACAGATGACATGTCCTCACTCTCAGTATTCATGCAAAGAATAAAGGCTGTAATACCTGAGTGCATGTACACAAAATCAGAATACCTATCACATTTAGAATGAAATTCAAACTCAATTAAGGCACAAAAGCAAGTAAGGTCTTAGTATGAGTAGTTTTATACTTAGAATCATTAATATCTAATTCTCATTTCTGGCAGCAGTGTTTGGAAGGATTTGGCACAAAGAGAAAAGAAATGGGCCTAAATAAGGAGGCCAGAGGTCTGCCTCAGTGCTCCAGGTCTTTGCACACTTGCAGGAAACTGTCAGGAACAGCTTTTTCAGAAGGGTTTCAGAAGCTCCCAGTACCTAAACCTTATCTCAAGCACACGTTTCAGGGCCACATCTTCCCATACTCTGGGAACTAGGTCACCCAGAAAGCCAGTTCCCAATAAATCAGAGATAATTTTTAAATTATGTTTTAAGTATTTGTTTCACAAAAGGGTCACACTGTCCACTTTGCAGTCTTTCCACCCAAGCCTAGCTGCCAATTCACAGGTGTCTCACACTAGTCTTTAATGATGGTTGTAACTATGATCACCTTTTGTCAAGCCTACATATACAATATTAGTTTGATGCTCATGAAAACTCCCAAAGAGGCAGAGTTCAGGCTCTCTCTACATGGAGTTGAGCTGACACACAGAAAGTGCTGTAATCACAATCTGTTTTAAATTGACATGCTACCACTGCATTGGCAGTCTCATTTGCTTCTGGCACTTCAGTAGTTCTTTGATTTAATAGAAGCTCTTTACCATAGACTGTCTAATTCAGAAATTTAAGAATAACATAGGAATATCAATCAGACCTTAAAACATGAAAAAAGTGTAAATATTCCAAGTCATTACGCCTTCCACAGGTCAGCTCGTGATGCAAAAAATATGGATCTAACAGAAGTAACTAAGTACTTTATAAGCATACCACAAAGTTAACATTCGCTGAGTGCTTATAGCTTTTGGAGAATATGCTGAGGGCAGTTTAGTTTTTTAAATTCATAGAGCAAGTCAGTACAGCTGCTGCTTCTCAGCTGCAGTAATCACAGGCAACTGCTTTTGTAAGATTTTCAAACTCAAAAACTTTTTTTGTTTAATTTAATGCCAGAATTCTCAACTTACGGATGCTAATTTGGTCTTTGACTTCTCTCAGCATGACTAAGAAGGGAGAAAAATAAAGTGTCTGGCTCCCGGTAATGGAATAGTTTTGCATGTAAGCTGACTTGCACCTTAAACAGCCTTGGACTGATTAACCAATCATTAGGCAAGAGTTCAGGTACTCCTGAAACATCCTTGAAATTATATGTAGTGAACCATTCATCTGTGGAAATTAAAGGTGAGGTATAATGGTTATATTCAGGAGTAATCATTATATCTAGAAAAAGGGAAAAGCTAAATTCCCCAAAAGTACTTCTTACTGTACCAGAAGTACATTTGCTGAATAGAGCTAGGGACAGAAAAGACAGAAGTCTTCCATATCCTGCTGTTAGAAACAGGCAAATGCTTGCCTACAAAATATGAAACTTTCTGTACCCTAACATGAATGTTTTACTGAGTATCATTCATATGATCAATCATCTATAAATCTAAGCATGTATTTATCCCAGATTATTATAACTGAAAAACAACCATGGGACACAAAAAATAAAATGCTGAAAAAGAGGAATAGACATTTTGAAAGGACAGGATTAAATTGATTAAATGGACATTCTGAAAAGGCAGGACCTTCTGAATAGTCAGTCCAGTTTTGCAGTTCTGTAATCAGGGCTCTCAACTTCAGACTTACTTTAATTTTCATACCTCTTCTTCTTCTACAGACACTTTCCTTATTTACAAGTTCAGAGATTCAGCCCATACTGTTCTTCTGTACAAAAGTAGTTATACATTACAAAATGCTTTGTAAAGAGAAAAGTTGTGCTATTATATCTTTTTAACAATATAAATACCCAAAATTGGAGCCTACCTTTAAAATTCAAAAATACCATTAAGCTTATATTCAAACACACACACAAAGTACAAAAAAGCTGGTACCTATCACAACAGGAATATACTAATGTTCTTTATCAACTTATGAAAATTCTGCCTATTTTTGAAAGCAGGGATATTTTCCTTTCTCATTGAAACTGAGAATTTACATGTGGCTGACATCAGGGAGCCTTTTTTCCTTGCAACACAAGCAATACATTGTCTAAGAACAAATTTCATAGTCTGCTCATTCAAACCAATCACTTTTGTCAGCAGCAGTGGTGATGTGTACTAAACTACCTGGCAGATAGAGCAAAGAATCAGTGCAGAACATTAAATTGCAAACATCACTGACAATGGGAATTTGAAAGGGTAAAATGAGCATTTATTTCTGTGAAATGCAAGAGACAGAAAACAGTAATTTCTGTCTAATGCAGGACCAGGGTGTGTGATGACACCAACTTCTGCATTCGAACTCCACAGATTTAACAGGCAAGAGCTGCTGATGTCCCACTCCACCCCCGTGGCCGTGCCCAGCCATCCTGAGGCAGTATCTGACTGTGGCTCACCTCACCAAGCCTGATCCTAAGCCTCACCCGTGGGCCAGCATCCTGGCCCAACCTTTGCCTGTCCCATGGAGCTGTCTGATGCCCCGGGGCTGGGGCTGCCCAGCCTGTGCTCCAGTCCCACTCCCGGAACAGGGAGGCCTCACAGACTGCAGCAATTTCCTCAGAAAAGGAACCCAGGTGATCTGACTGATACTCTGATACACTAGAAATCTCACAACTCATTCTTTCATTAGGAATATTAAACAAGTTCCTCCAACATTTAAGTCAAATGTAGGCTTTTTGGAGAGGTCTGTCTCAATTAGAAAAGGGGTTTTGATGAAAGTCATCCTCAGTTTTTTCTCACCAAGTACCCTCAAAACATTAGGTGCTTTCATTGTCTATTACTCTGCTGAAAAACAAACAAACAAACAAAAACCCCACACCAGAAAAAAAACCAGAAGTCTATTAGCCTTAAGTAACTTGTAAGGATGTTTTTCTTTCACATTAATAAATGTAATTAGTGCTGTGGGTGGCAGAGTTCCATTGCTCTCTACCTCCTTCCTATTTTAAATATTGCCCAATTGCAACACAAACTGTACCCTTTAAGCAGTGCTCTACTCTTCAGAAAACACATATGGTCCAAGGCAGTCATTAGAAAAATGGGTACAGCCACAGACAATATAAGTGAACATTCATATGTCATATGTAATTGTAACGTACAAAAAGTCTGGAGTGAAGTATAGTTCTCATCAGATATCTTGGGAATGCTATGCTGCTTCTTCCTGCTTTAAAGTTAAAAGAGTTACTGAAAGTTGAGAATATTATTAGAGAAGTAAAAAAGGGTCTCTTTCGGGACAGCGCTTTGCATTTTATATCAGCAGGAAAAGTTATTGTCTTCTCTATCTGCTTTTCTCCAAGCAGCTGCATTCACCGTAGAGGAATTACCCAAGCTTATCCTAGTCAAAAAGACAAAAAAAAATTAACCTGTCTACAGTAGGACTGCTTACACTTGTATCAACACTATGTGGTACCTCTCATTCCTCCCATGAAAGCACTTCACACAGAACCTCCCTAGATAATTTATATTGTCAATGATTCTAATTATAGATAAAAAAACTAGATCTCTATTCATAGTTCACAAGGGAAATAGCTCTTTTTTCTCTGGCATTTTAGCCAGAACACATCTGGAGATTTTTGATTTTTTAACCAGATGTAGCATGGGCCTAAACTTGATCTCAAAAGCCATTGAACATGCCTTGTGCCGGCCTGCACGTAAAAGTCAGCCTAGAGGTACAGTCATCCTCCTCTCAGATTGTGCCACATGAACATGGAATTTAAACATTCTTTTAAAAGCTGCAGTATCTTTTAACGGAAAAGACAATTCTATAAAATTTGAGCAATAGGTACATTTATGTGCATCTTTACAGTATATAAAGAATAATCTAATTAGAAAATGGACCTACCACTCCCAAGCCTGACAAATCCTTCGCCAGTCAAAGAATTGAAACTCTAAGTGAGGGTGAAAAACGCTACAAGATTTCAGGCAGAAAAGGCTTTACTAGGAATGATCAAGTGACTGTTGCAAAGAACGGAGAGGAACATATCTTCATAAGACATCCCTCTGGTGAGATAAACAGCTTAATTTATATTTTATCAGCTTTGGAATAAACAGTAGAGTTGTTTGGGATTTTGTTTATATACATCTATATATATGTGTGCGTGTGTGTGTTTATAAAGTTGATTTAAAAAATTAGGCCAAAGACCAAAACTATTCAAGACTCCCCCAAAAGCCATAAATTCAGTTCTCATTTCAATCTTCAACTTGTATGTCTGAAGCACACATTTCTTGACTGCTAAATGAAAACCAGATTTGGGCTTCCTGAATTTACAATGCTTGGATTGCCTACCTTTGATCAGAATTGATTTTGCCATTAAGTTTTTCTTTCTCCTTTCCTTACTGACATGAACATAAGAACATAAAAATAAATGATGAAAGTCTTAAGCAAGACAAAAGGCTCTGCAACATCAGTCATTAGTGAATTGATCCCTCTATAGTTATTCCCTGACTGGGGTGGGGCAAGTCCCTTCCAACCCAATCCATTCTATGATTCTAGGAAAATGATAAATATTTTCTCTAACAGTTGATAGCACAGGCATTTCCAATAATGTCCCACAATCTGAGCAGGGCTGCAGCTAGCTCACAGATTATGGCATTTTTTAGTAACTAACAGATTGGTCAGCCCAGGAGTTTCGACTGCAAGACACCCAAAAATATTGACTCTGAATGCTACTTTGTTTGTAGGGCCTTAGTCATACCTTAAGCCTAACATGGACATTTCATGGACAGTGAAAGTTTACAAAGACAGTAGTAATTAGGATCTCATTAGATTTATTCACTCAGTCTTAACAGCCATGATTTCACAGATCCAACAATTCATAATTTCAGAGCTTTTTGTTTACTTGACTATCTTGAGAAACATCTCTCTCATGTCCTGGAAAACTGACCACATTGAGAGCCTACTATGCCAACAGGGTTTTGCTCCACTGGATGCAATGCCCTCCAGCAGTGGGTACATACCTCTCTGGGGAAAAAACAAAGTTCAGTGAATGTATAGAATGTATTTTTGGTCAATATGCTCCCAACTTTGCACTAATTTCACCTCAGACAGCTCCTGAAATTAATATGCGGCCAATATATTAAGCAGTCTTCATTTAAGAGGATCTATCATTCATGAACTCATGTAATCTACAACTGAATTTCCTCATATTATTATAAGATCACAAACCAGACTGGCCCCAAAAGAGACCAATGGGCCAATTTTACAGCAACCATGCAGAGTGTTTGCCTTTGAATGAATATATAGGTGTTGGAAACTCATTGAAACTTGGTCATTTTTCAGATTTTAAAGATGCCTCTTTTCATGAAAGTGAGGATTTTGAATCGGTCCTAGGGTCTCTGTCTTCCAGACTTAAAATTATCTGCAGTATTGCTTCCCCTTTACTGATCGTAAGTTGTGTGATAGTAGAAAACACACAAGAAGTGTCCACAGATAAATAAACTCTGATTCAGCTCTCCACAGATTTGGGTAATAAGAGTCACCATAGCTTATTTGCCAGGTAAGCTATTAACTAATAAACACACCCTGCTAATTCCACAATATTTGAAGGCTACAAATGAGAGCAGTACAAAACAAGGAGAAAGGCTACACCTTTTAATAACATTTGAATATAGTTTGAAAATGTTTTTTTGAGACAGATCTTCTTAAATAAACATCTCCTTCTCAAAAATAAGGACTCCCCTAGGAGACAGCATGTTAATCTTATCTTTCACAGAGAGTAAAAAGCATATTCTGTAACTGTAGATCATACTCCTGGTTTACCACGATTCTGCAGTCCTTCCCTCTGCTTTCCAAGTCCACTGCACTCTATGAAGAAGATTGGCAGATCATAGAAGCTTAGGATACTCCACCTCATAAGAGGGATCGAGTGTGAAAGGAAGTGCTACTGAGCAACTACAGAATCCACTATTCCAGCCAGACAGGAAGACGCTAGTGGCAAAAAGGTACATTACACTGCCAAAACCCTGTGCCTCAGATTAATCCAGTTTGTCTTCAAGTGAATTCAAAAAAGGTACAAGAAATCTGTGAATAGGTTTTCTAAAAAAACCTGAACAAACCAATAATTAAAAGATTCGATGTGATACAGTGCTTTGAAAATTATAGGGGTTTTTGCAGTCTGTGCAAATAACAAAGGGTTACATTAAGACCAAAGACATGCAAATCCATTGTTCTTCAGTATATTATCTGGACATAGCATATATTGCTCAGTAAAGTAATACCCATGATAAATAAAATGCTCTAGTTGAGTGAATTAAGCAGCTAAAAAAAATTCAATCATGGAAATGGAGAGGAAGAAATCTATTCAATGCTCTAGTTTCTGATCTGTTAGTGGTTAGGTCATGGTTGACTTTGCTTCTAAAATTCAGTTTTTCATTCACAAGATCAATATAAAAGAGAATATAAAAGATTTTCTCATGCAGTTGTGTATCTCCATCTTGTCATTTCACATCATGTGGAAAGCTGAATGCTGACTGTTTTTTCCATGTAACATTATCTTTAAAACATTTTCTTTGTTATATATTAAAGTATGAACATTATCAGAGTAGCTTTCCTACAGCTATGGGATCGCCATACATTTCTAATGTAAACACTTCTATACTTAGGCAAAATGCTCCAAGAAGTTAATAAGAGCAAAAATACACTACCACATATCTGGAGCTGACATTTCTTAATGATGCNGTAACCGTACCAAGATGATTCTTAAAGACCAATGGTCACACAAAACTGTTCTCATTTGTTGATGTATTTTTTATAGCTTTGCTTCTGTTGACTAACCAGCAGAACCAAGTTTTCAGAAATGCATGACTGTGATAAATCAACTTGGCATCAAGTTTTAAGCTTCAGAGTGCAATAGGCAGAACACGAGTCACTGAAATAAAGCAAAAGCAGAAAAAAAATTGTAAAATGGAATCCAAGCTCAGACAGGGAAGAGAGAATAAGGGTAAGAGTTTGAGTTCATTGTAATGGTGTAATTTCTAAGCTAGATATGTATCTTGGTCTTTACTGCACAGTAGTCTAGACATTTCTATACAAAGCTGAACAGTTCCAGACATATCTGAAAGACAAACACAACTTCTGGAAATAGTGTAGTTTATTGCCAGAAAGGAACAGAACAAGTGGAAGATCCAAATTTAAGTGGTGTATTTATAAATAGGTTTTATATAGGTTTTATACACTGGTCTGGGAATAAATCAAAAGGCCTCCACAAAGCGGTAAAAACGAAACTTCCAGTGTTACTGAGTTTTGTAGGTCTGACTGAAGTGAGTGCGGACTGTGTCCTTTAAGTCATCAGGTCTTAAGAACAAATTGAATATTTAATTTCTGCTAGTAGCACACACACTGTTCTTTCTGACTCACTACTTTAATTCATCTCACTGTTTTCAAATTTATAGAGATGCAGAAAAGGTATAAATATTCATGTCATATATGAAAACAAACCATGCAGCTTTCCTTCTTAGTTGGGAAAGTATCAAATGTGAAATAGTGCTACAGATGAGTTCTGAAAATGATACACTTGACATGTCAGTGAAAGCTAAAATAACAAATGGTGCATTTAAATTCTGAAAATGAACTGCATGACTTGTACAGAAACAAAACAGGACAAAACCACTTCAATAAATACCCTGAAAACTCTTACACTTGGGAGAGGTAAATAACATTACTAATCTTAACAGCAGCTAAACACTTCACAGGATCAGATCCTAGGAAGCTGCAAATTCATATGTCATAAGGCAGTTGGAGATATATATCATTTTCTGTAAAATAACAAACAATGTCAAGAACTCTGGTTATGTTTCTTAACAACTATCATTAAGTTGTGATAAATTAGATAGCTGATAAAAATATGACTTTAGAAAACTCCATTAAAAGGCCTGTAATACTTGGAGAAATGTATCATAAAAACCTAAAGATGCATCTTGGGGTTGTCAACAGAGGTGTCACTTGTGCAGATCCTTGAAATGAAAGTTTAGCAGAAATATAGTGATCAAAATTCAGTGTTTACATGATAATCTGGACTTGATAGTATTTAAAGCCACTCAAAACTTTCAAATACAAAGTCGCAATTCTAGTTTGACCTTAGAATTGGAAGAGAGGAAGAGAGTCATAACTACAGTTCTTGTCCATTCCAAATAAAATTAGATTGACTTGCCTAAAGTTAAGTTTTCTTGAAAATTCTCTTTGTCTGAACTCTAGAACTTCAGACTTTAAGCATTCTCCTCAGCTTTCTATCTCACACTAATGACCAGCACTCAAGTTCATGACTTGAGTGCTGGTCCATTTCACTGACAGTCCACTTCACTGGCAAATTTTTAAAATACTTTGTTTGGGATTTCTTGGGTTGGTTAGTTGTGGGGTTGGTTTGGGGTTTTTCTGTAGTTTTGTTGAAGGTTTTTATGGTTGGTTTTGATTTTTGTTTTTTTGGGTTTTTTTTAATGTAGCAAGAAAAAATATTAAAACTTGTTTAATATAATATCCAATAGATTTTTTTGAAGATACTACATAGCTTTGGCAAATTTACCTCGGAGCACGTTAGAAAAGTAATCAAACCCAAGGTTGACCCAAGATGTTGCATCACATGTATAAAATCAAAGAAACTGTTCTGAGTATGAAGATTTGATTAAATGCATTCAGACTCAATGTATAGTCTTCAAAGAAATATGTAGTAAATTACATGAGAAGCAGTCTTGTGCCTGGCTTATCCAAATAGCCTAAAAAACATTCTTGGCACCTTATCAAAAATAATCACCTTCACTGAGAAACACAAAAAAACTCAAGTCTCTCTATTACAAGGCAAACAATTTCTTAAAATCTTATACAGTAAGAAGTAAGGTGTCTAAAGATGCATTACACATCAGACTACCTGCCAGTAAAGGAGTATTTGGAAGAAATCAGGATTTTGGAAGCGAAAACTCAGATGAAACTTCCTACTTTCCTTATGTTACCTCCCATCACAAAGACATCAGGTAAAAACCACTTTGAAATCTTTCCAAAATTAACACTCAAATGTTTATTTCATTCTGTAGTTTAAACATTGCTAAAAAAAGTGCATACAACAAATAGCAGGATTGGTTTTGCTGATGCTTTACTTTTTTTCTTCATTACACAAAAATTTTTTCCTTTCCCTTTCACATCTACTGAGACATTTACCATGTCTTTTCCCCTCCACTCAGTTTCATTGCTCAACAGATCTTTCTTCATTTCCTCTCTCATTCCATTTACATGAGTTTCAGACTACTTCCTTTTTGCAATTACTGTTCCAAGCCTTTAGCTGGTGGCTTAAGAGCTCAACTACCTTGTAATTGAAATAATTCTGTAGTAAGAAATATTTTTAGAATTAAAACCAAAAGCACAACAGCCTGTAAATTTATTAAAGGCAGGATCTCTCATACTAGCATATCTTATTCTGCATCACAAAAACACATTTGAGATCCTGTAGGGTCTTTCCATTAGGCTTTTTAGAGCTAAGCGTGACTCCTTTTACTCAGTGATACATATATATACATATATATATACATATATGATCAGCATTTGGTGTGACAATCCCTTCTGCAAAACTGATTTTCTGATGGTTTGCATCAAAATTTCCTGCCTTTCTTTTCCTAGATTAATATAGACGTGTGCAGGTATATAAATATATACGTACATAACACATGCTTATTTAGGAAGTGAGCAGACTTTGACTTCCTCTGCTCTGCCACATAGACTCACTGTCTGTTTTTGAGCTATGAGCACACACTGCTGTTAGCAGAGACAACTCAGTTCAATTGATTACATTACTAGGACTCAAGCATTTCTATCTTCATGCTCTGTTACTCCTCAGTTATATTACTTTCCTTCTGCATAATTTACACACCAGGTGTTTATAAACCTTTTATTTTACTTTCCCCAGATAAAAGATACACAAACCTGTTTTTTTTTTCCACTGTACAATAGCAATTCAATTGCTTTTCCAGCATCTGCAAAGTGATTTTGCTAAAGACCCCCAGGAAGGAAATACAATTCATCTCTATGCCTTCTGGTATTGGTTACCATCTTTACAGACAACCCAAGGAATGAGATCTACCTGTACCCTAAGATGAGAATGACACAGAAGATGGGCCAAGGGGGTGTTGGTACCCTGATCTGGAGGACCATGACTGTGAGATTGATGAACCCCCAGTTGACCCTGAACTTGTGTAGGATCTGCTGCTTCAGCTGGATCCCTACAAATCTATGGGGCCTAATGAGATGCATCTGAGAATCCTCAAGGTGCTAGTTAATATCATCACAAAGTCTCTCAATAATTTTTGAGCCATTTTGGGAATCCACAGAGGTCCCAGCTAACTGGAAGCTGGCCAACATTGTCCTGGTTCTTGAAAAGGGCAAGAAGGACAACCCCAGAAAATACAGGCCTGTCAGTCTCACTTCAGTGCCAGGTAAAAGTATGGAAAAGAGGGAGGTACTGAAAAACACCTGGAGGACAACACAGTCATTGGGCACGGCCAGCACAGTTTCATGAGAGGAAAGTCTTATTTGCTGAACCCGATTTTCTACTAGAACAGCATAACTCACCAAGCTGATCTAGGAAAGCCAGTAGCCAGATCTTTTTGGACTTCAGGAAAGCTTTTGGCACTGTCTCTCAGAGTATCCTTCTGGACAAAATGTCCAGCACACAGCTGGATAAACACATCCTATAATGGTTAAGCAACTGGCTCTCACAGGTCAGGCACAAAGACTTAGAGGGAATAGGGTGACATCAGACTGACATTTGGTCACTGGTGGGGCTCCACAGGGCTCCATCCCTGACTCAGCTCTCCTCAGTGTCTCCATTAACAACTTGAACTCAGGGCTTGAAGGAATACTAAGTAAGTCTACCAACAACATTAAATTGGGAGGAGTTGCCAACTCCCTTGAAGGCAGAGAGACCCTGCAGAGAGACCTGACAGATTAGAGAGATGGGCATTCACCAACCATATGAAGTTTAACGAGGGCAAGTGCCAGATTCTGCACCTGAGACAGGGCAATCCTGATTGTGCGTGTAGATTGGGAAAAGAGAGAGGCTGTGGAACAGTACCACAGGAAAGGGCCCTGAGGATCCTGGTCTGTGGGAAGCTGGNAGATGCATCTGAGAATCCTCAAGGTGCTAGTTAATATCATCACAAAGTCTCTCAATAATTTTTGAGCCATTTTGGGAATCCACAGAGGTCCCAGCTAACTGGAAACTGGCCAACATTGTCCTGGTTCTTGAAAAGTGCAAGAAGGACAACCCCAGAAAATACAGGCCTGTCAGTCTCACTTCAGTGCCTGGTAAAAGTATGGAAAAGAGGGAGG
>VYZR01086322.1:0-30281 GCA_013400675.1 Oxylabes madagascariensis
ACAGGCAATAAGGTGACTTGAAGAAGCGATGGCTTTGGTCCAAGCAGAGAGTGACAATGCACAAAGTCATCTGGGACACCTGTGTGGTGCCAGGTTCCAGCCATCAGCCAGAGTAAACATGGACACTGCCAGCCAGGGCAGAGCAGCACAAAAGTCAGTGCCAGGGTGACAGTGCTGACCTCACAGCTGCAGTGCCCCTGCCCAAGCACCCCATCTCAGCTGGGAGGTTTTGACACATCTCATCGTTTTCAGAATTCCTGAACCTTTGAGGAGATGGACATAGGCTGACCAGATGCTGGCGACATGGGGGCACCGTGCACAGCCAAGTCCTGGCTCACTCCACTGCATAAGGAAGGTAGGAGCTTTGGCTCATGCAGATCATATACCAAGGATGATTTGGGTTAGTGTTTGACACCAACTGACCTCCCTTCTGGAGAAATCACCCTGTTCACACATTAAGATACAAAGACAGCAGCCCAGAAGGTTGCCCAAAACAGCCTGTTTCAGCCCTAAAGGCTCCCAATCAACTTGGTTCCAGTAAGGACCAAATATCTCCATTTGGGAGGAGACCATAAAAGCAAATTTTTCACTGCTCCCAGCAAAGATATGGATCCCCCAAACCTCCAAATAATCCAACCTGCCATGAACTGTGCTACTTAGGGGCACAAAGCACTCCAAGCAGTTGTCAGGGCTGAGGAGCTCAGCCAAGTCTATCAAAGGATGAGGAATGAGGACTCTGCACACTGTCACACGATATAAATAGCCTGGGACTAAGATAGCATGACCCACACATGCCCTGTTTGCACAGCAAAATCAAAGAAGGCCAGCCATGAACAGTGGGCATACAGGAGAGGGCACCCGTGGGACTCCTGCTGAGCAACACGGCATCAGCTGTGACAAGAAATAAATAGCAAACCCAGGGGAATTACCTTTTTTTCATTTTAGCCATTTTTTATGCCTCCTTTATCTGAGATATTCCCAGGTATTGAGCAGAGGTTGCAGCATCCTCTACACACACAGAGTGCACAAAATGGATCACTCACAGTCTCTACACAAGTCAGGTCACTCTGACCAAGCAACTTAAGTAAGGAGAGATTCTGGCGGGGTGGCAATCACCAGGGAGCTGTACAGAGCCCACCAGGCTGCAAGAGCTCTGAGCTGTGACACCGAGGGAGAAGCAGGAATATTGTCCCTGCACTGGATGGGCAGACAGTGACTTTGAAAAGGTCTTTGTTTTGTGCAGAGTTGGGAACATCAGTGCCCCATATCCTAAGCAAGCTGAGCTTCCTTCAGGAACATGACCCGAGCAGGAGCTGCTTTAGCTGTAAGGTGACAGCACACTCCTTCTGTAGGGGGCATTATTTTATCTGCCCTTGGACTGCATGTAACCTCCCAGCTGTGCAAAAGCCCAGTCATGCTGCAGACCCTGCTGCTCTACCACCACTGGGTGAACCTCGGCTTTGCTTCCCCAAATCTTTACTCCTGACATAAGAGGCAAGTCATCCTGCAGTCATCAGCAGCCCCAGTCATCAATCTCCATCCCCTGCCATGGCCCAGGCTGCTGCTGTAGCAGGGCTAGAAAGCGTGCATGGGATCATAAGAAAATTCAAGTTGGAAGGGACCTCAGGAGGTCTCTAGTCCAGCCTCCTGCTCAATTTTACTGGCCAGGAAGGACTGCTTCCTGAAACATCCAGCCACATTTGCTGGTTACAGACAGTCTCCACAGTCACTAAGCATGTTCCTCTCATGTTTTTTCTGTCTGGAGCCATAGCAGATCACTGTTTCTTGGGCTGAAGATGCTGAGTTTATCTCATTGCCACAGAATCCATTGCCCAGAGGTGATGCACAATATTTTTGCAGCTGTCTGAGGCAGCTAGAGGCTGGAATTCGAATGGGCATGATGTCTGCTGTTTTTCAGAGGTGCTTAAGCCATGCTTTCTCCGAGACACTCTGAAAATAGATCTAGGTCACAAGAATGTAATTTACTAAACAGAAATTCTTATTTTTTATGTTGCCTCAACTTGCTTGATGCTCTTTAGCTGGGTTCAAAGACTTCTTAGGAACATGAAAACTGCTTCAGCTCTAGCCAACATAAACCCCAAAACAAGCTCAGCACCAAAACCATCCCAGTTCTTGCAGGATAGATGTCCAACCCCAGGAGCTGTCCCATTTGAGGGGAAGGATGATGGCCCTGAAACCCCGCCCAGGTACCTCCTATGTGTCTGTGGGGAAGCTCCCACCTCTGTCAGCCAGTGAGAAGATGCAGTATCCCTCCTAGAAAAACTTTGAGCTGGACATAGAGAACAGGATGGAAAATCTTGCTCTCTGACACGCTGAGGTCAGTAAAGTGCCTTACAACAAGCAAAGACTTTTCTGGTCCTAGCTGGATCTCCACAGCCTGCATCCCCTCAGGCTGAGCCTGTGCCCAGGGCATACATGGGAGATTCTTGCTGCATGGCCGGGCAGAACACGATGCTGGAGCCTGGACAGGGGGTCACAGCACAAACCCTGACTTTGCGTAGGAGCCAGGGCAGAAAGCCAAGGTGAATGGCCATGTTCAAACTCTGTTTTCAGCTCTCCATGTTCCCTTGTGAAAGAAGTTTGTCCTTAAGTGACCTATCTCAAACTGTGCTAAAAAAGCGAAGGATTCCAAGCAACAAATGCAATCATCTCTGCCCCATCATGAACATGAAGTCTGAGAGGAGGTTTGGTTAATCCTTCTGGGATGGACATCCCATTGCCAGCCCTAGGACAGGGCTTCCTTCTCCACAGGGTGCTCTGAAGTAAGAAGGGAAACTGGAGGAGAAAGACAAGCTATCATGGTGGGGCTGGTTATATCCTCCTCTCCCATGAAGGGTCTCCCAACACCCCAGGAAAACCAACACCCCAAGCATAGGCACAACAGGCACCTCCAGGGCTGGATGCTGCTGAGATGCCAAACCTCGCCCCACCTGCAGGTATTGGGTGATGAGCAAGCAATAGGCAGGGTGGGACTCAGCATGGTCCTTCCCAGGACAAACACATCTGCAGCAGGACCACAGGCTGCTCCTCGTGATAGAAAATGCCAAATTTCAGCGAATGTCAAAGAGAGACCTGTCATGCAGGCTTGGGCTGGATGTCTCAGCCACCTGGTAGGTTTACCTGGCCTTTCTATCAGTGACCCCAAGGTTTTTCTCGTGGTATTTATGGGTATATATTATCTTGTATACTCCGCTAAATCTAACAAGATTTCAGCAAAGGACTGAGACCGATGGGTACGTTTTGTCATTTAAAACGAAGATGGGTTTGAGCAGTACATGCTCTAAAAACGTCTACAATTTAATCACACTTCTCTCCTGTTACTTTTTTTATATACAGCTAACCTACTTTCTCCCAGATCAAAGCCTGCTGCGTAGCTCGCCTCCGCTGAGATCACCACCACAACTGCAAATACATCTTAACCTAAGATAATGCATTCATCCAGACATTCTGAATGCAATAAGAACACTGTGCTTCCTCCCCTCCTGTCTAACAAATCGCATCCTCAGCCCCCCAGAGCCACCATCCCAGCAGCCTGCTGGGACCCCTAGATGCCAGGCACATGAGAGTTTCGCTGTCAGGGCTACACAAGCTGGTTTGTATCTGCACAAAACCTATTAGACTCTGTCTCTTCCTATTAGAGTTTTACCCTGTCCCACTGTAATCAGACTCGAGGAGATTGCAGGCAATGACCTCAGCTGACCAAGCTGCAGCACTGCCTGTCCAGCAGCTCTGTGAAGCTGCTCTGATGACATTTCCCACTTAATAAGGAAGAACACACTTTTAACAAGCAGCCCCCTTTAAAAGACTCTCAGCGCTGCTATTGAGACCTGCTCTTTAGCTGAACAAGAAGGAAACACGGCTATCTGCTTTTGTCAACAAGCTCTAATTCATGTATTTACCTCCAATGGCCCCAGCAATGAAATCCATCCAGAGTGGGCTGCTGCCTCAATCACCCTGATGAGCGTTAGGGAGGTAGAAGGGATGAGGATAGCGGTTCGGTCTTCCCAGAGCCCTGCCCGTCCTTCGGAGACACTGATTTGGAATATGAATCACCTTCCTACAGTCTGCTCTTGCCTCTGGGGATTGTGAGCCTTGTGGGTACTCGATGAATCTGTACGCCGGTGGCAGAGCTGGGAAGCCTGGAACTGTTCCAGGAACACAGTGAATAAGTAATCCCGTGAAGCCCTGAAATGCTGCGCCAAAGCTGCTGTTCCCAGTGCCCTTTTGCCTGGAAAGTCCCGAGGGGTGGTGACTGGCAGGGTAAGGCTGGCTGTGAAGGGGCCATCCCCTGCTGTACTTACAAGCCCCAGAAGACAGCTTTGCACACTTGTTTGCCCGAGGACACTGTTGGCCTGCGCCACAGAGATGCTGCATTCGCCGCTATTTGCAGGATTCCTCCTCCCCTTATCCCAGCCCACACTTTCTCCTTCTGGTGGACCACACACCCTTTCCATTAATGAAAATTCCATCTGCCTTTACCAAGCCATTTTTCTTGACTTTCCTAATGCATGAAGCTGACCCTAAACGTCTACATAGATCCCCATGGATTATTAACCACTCATTATGTATACAAATTGTGAACCCCAGAAATTAACCCAACCACATCCAGAGTATTTGCTTCTATTTCAGACAGCAGCAGCATAGTTTTCCCAGCCCCTGGAGCAGCTCTTCTTCATTTCCTGCTCAGATTCCCCTTTCCAATGTCAGCTCCTTGTATAGGGAGACCTGCTGATCAAGGGGAACCAAGAGCTCAAGGAAATGTCATGTTGCCTGTTTTTGCACAACAGTCCCATTACCAAAGGGTGCCTCATCTGCATGTGGGAGGTTAAGCTTTGCCCAGAGAGACCCTGGAAACTAAAGTCCTGATGCAATGAAGGGTTTGCCAAGGCGTGACCTGAATTGTCCCCCTCTTGTAGAGGTTTTCCTGGGTGAGAGCCAAGGTACATTGGCAGCAAAGGGAAAAGAAAATTTCACGGCTGCTGCCCCTGGGTCGGCTTTGCAGGGGAGCTGAGGACTTTAGTACCCAGTACCATTTCCTGCACATTTCCAAGAACCTGTGTCTCACTGAAGGATGTGTTTTGGGGCTTCTGCGCCAGGGACATATAGCACAGCTCTGTGTGAGGGCACAGAGTTTCTGGGAATTGAAAATGAAAGGAGTTTTATAAACTTGTTTCCTGTGATTTCTTATGCATCCTTCTCTGAATGCCTTCTGTTCTGAAGACTGCATATTATTCCAGTTTAACATCATCATGCAAGGATAGCAAAAACTTACAACCAGAAGTAAAATATTATCTAGAGAGGTAGCAATGTAGCTGCAAAAACACACTGGGTTATTTAGTAGCTCTTCTGTGTTATATCTGGTGTCTGTACAGGAGTTATTTATGGTTCATCAACAGTCTGTACATGCCACGTGCAGGGAAATCTGTTGTTTCCTTTTCACCCATCATCTGGTTCTGCTGCTGTCCTTGCAGGACCCCTCCAGCAGCAGAACCAGGTATGGGACCTGTTGTGTCAGTGACACATGAGGACAAGGACACAGTCTCCTGTGGAGGGGCAGCCTGGAAGCACATGGCAGGGAATTTTTCTACACGTTGCAGTGACTGGTGCCATATCAGCAAGAAAATAGAGGCTGGCTGGCATTTTGCACTGGCTGACTAAAGCATCAGGGCTAATTAGTGTTTTCCATGAAATATCAAAAGACCAAGCAAAATTCCTACCTCCTTTAGTAGAGCTGAACAGCTCAAGGGGAATCTTCCTCATGAAATCTTAAGATATTGTAAAGAAAAAAAACCAAACAACTGAAAACCAACCAACACAACCCCCTTCCTTTTGTGAAAGAAAATCAATCCTTTGTTTATTTTTTTAACCTTCATTCACACCAATGCTTCTAGCAAAATGTTACTTCCTTTATATAGCAGGAATCTGACTCCATAACCTTTTGATTGCTTCAATGGGGCATACCAGGAGAGGTCAGGTTTTCCTTTTGACTGGGATTGCTTTGCAAACAGAGGTCATTCATAAGGTGTCCATATGAAAGAAGAACATTTTGGGGCTTGAACCGTTTCACCTTGCCCCGTGAAGGTATCACTGGGACAGCCAGCTCTGGAGAAATGCATGCACACAGCTACTTCAGGGACATCTGCCTCAACCAGGGCTTAGCAGGGTAACATGAGCCTCAAGCAAACGCAGTCACCACAACAGCACTCTCTGCTCCTGGTGTTCGGTCAGGACTTAGGGGAAAGCAGGATCCACTACCATGCTCAGCCTGGCCACCACGTGATGGCAGCAAGGCAAGAGTCTTCGGGAAGAGCAGCCCCACGCAAGGGTTCAAGTGCTCCCAAGTGCGAGGATGGTGTAATCCTGCGTGAAGGAAACCCCACCTGAGACTTGAAGCTGTGGTACTGCTGGCACACCCCAAACAGCACAGACCAGCTCCCTGCTGAGGAGAGGGACCCTCAAGGCAGCAATTCAACTTCCCTTACCAGGAGACCTCCCAGAGACAGAGTCCTTGAGGTCTCACTCTTCTTCATACCTTGCTGAAGGAGCTTCCTCCTCCATCCTCTCCTCCTTAGATTTCAGAGATATACCAGCCTCTTTAATTTACCAGCCCCAGTACTACAGGTCAATAGAGAGTCCAGAAAATCCATCCCAAAGAAATCCTGAGTTATCAGGCATTTCTCCAAGATGAATACAAATCATTCCTGTCCCACTTTGACACAGCGTCCTAGGTCTGCAGATCCAGAGATCACTGCTACTCTGGCTTGCAAATAAACACCATGGTTCACATCTGTGCAGGGAGGAGAGAAAGTGCCTGGTCCCAACCTAGGTGGTCTTCTCAAAGCAGGCCAGCAGGCCCTAGGAAATCACACACAAAACATGTTTTGAACCTCCACAACGGTTAGCATATCACGAGAAATAACTCACTTCTTTCCTCCAGTGGCAAACTGTTCAAGAGTTATTTGTTCAAAATGGGCCAATTTCCCAGGTGATTTTGAGAAAGCAGAGCATGGAAGGTGCTGTCAGATAAAACTACAGATCTGACTGTATGAAGTAATCTGCAGGAAATCATGAAACTGAGTGATAAAAAGCGAGGGAGGTCCTAATTTTGCCCAGTGTGTGATGGATGAAAAACTCCATTTCCTTCACAGGAGGAGGCAGCTGTCTGCCCACCCAGGCAGAGAGAACTGCTCCATGGCAAAGTGGCAGAGGGTCTAGAGGCCTGGTACAAGTCATGGAGCAAAAGGAAAGGTGGGAAGGGAGCCTTTAGGTAGGCAATCAGTATTAAATAGCATCATGTAGGTGAGACAAAAGAGCGGGGGCCTCCTTTTACCTCTTCTTCCACAGCTCACTCACAGGATGTCACCAACTCCATCCATCCTGCAAAGCCTGTCCTCTTTCCACTCTGCCACCAGCTGCCAGCTCATCCAGCCAGATTTGCTGAGAAAATGTTCCTTCCTCATTTCCTGCCACAACATGTCGCATTTTCTGTCCCACCTGCACCGTGCAATGCCGCACTCACACGCACATCCATTAATTCCTGTCCAATCTATTTTGGAAAAATCCTTGACTGGAGAGACTGTTCAAACAGCGCTACCCCGCTACGTCACCGGGCTGTTTGCACATTGCGGAACAGGAAAGAGTGACAGCAGCAGTGCTGAGCTGGCAGGGCCTGGCACTTGGCTGACCTGGTGGGGGTGGAATGGGGGGTGGAACCTCCTGGCTCCAGCTGTGTTACGGATTTTCAAATCAAAGCGGCTCATTGTCCTTTATCTCAGGTACCAAAGAAAAACCAGTAATTCCAAGGACTTGAGAACTCATAGCAGGAATCTCACAGCAAAACAAAGAGGAGCAGTAAGGAAACCACTCTGAGCATTGGCAACTGCATCAGGTATAAATGATATGTGATTTCACCTCTGGAAAGCTGAAATAAGGTTTTAGTGTTTCTACACACATTCGCAAGGGAATGGGAAAATAGTACATTTCCAAGAAGACTGAAGATGATTGCAGTA
Source organism: Oxylabes madagascariensis (assembly GCA_013400675.1). Lineage (NCBI taxonomy): Eukaryota > Metazoa > Chordata > Aves > Passeriformes > Timaliidae > Oxylabes > Oxylabes madagascariensis. The sequence goes on from VYZR01086322.1 coordinate 8,031, forward strand.
ATTTAAGAAGTCACAGATTTTCTGGCTTTGGGCAAGTCATTCAATCTTCCTATGCCTAATCTTCTCATCAGCGTAACTGGTGTGTCCACTGCCATGAAGACACTGCAAGGATCTAGACACTTCTCAGAGAGCCACAAGTCTGTTCAGGAGTAAACAATGGGAAAAGGTGGAAGTAACAATATTAGCACCCATCCTACACAAACACCCCTGTGAAATTATGTATATACTGAAATTTTAAAGTGTTGCATGTATCTTGCCCCAAAATCATAGAATCACACAATCATAGAGTGGTTTGAGTTGCAAGGAACTTTAAAGATCACCTGGTTCCAACCATTCTGCTGTGGACAAGGAGACCTTACACTAGACCATGTTGATCAGGGCTCCATCCAGCCTGGCCTTGAACACTTCCAGGGATGGGGCAGCCACAACATCTCTGGGCAACCTATACCAGTGCCTCATCACTCTCACAGCAAAGAACTTCATCCTAATACCTTGTCTAAACCTACTGTCTTTCAGTTTGAATCCATGCCCCTGTGACCTGCTGCCACGTGTCCTTGTAAAAAGTCCCTCTCCCTCTTTCTTGCAGGCTCCCTTCAGCTGCTGGAAGGCCCTGATTACATTACCCTGAGCTGCACAGTAGGAAAGAGGAAGTTTGACAGTGCACCACTGCAGCAAGCTCTCAGAAAGGATTTTATGCCAGCCTACATTGCTAGCTCTGCAGAAGACCTCCTTGCTGTGATGGAGGGAGGGGATGTCAGGACTGTTATTGACTTTCTGACTGCTTTTTGAGCTGCTTTCCAACCTCTTGCACATTTTCTTGCACTTTAATGAATAGCAGATGTAGTCAATGACTTGGCAGCAGGCTTGGGGAGCCAAGAGCAGAGGGAGGCACTCACCCTCCTGGCCTGCTTTTCTGGACCACCAAGCAATAAAGCGCTCTATTTCAGGATAATGTTAATGTGCAAGCCTCTACCTTTTCAGCAGAGGCACCTCAGGTGTTAGACAGTAAAACACTGCTGTTGTAGTAGGAACAGTGACAAGCTCCAAATCAATTTATTGGTGTTACTGGTGCACTATCAGTGCTCTCTCCAGACTCTGTGTCCCTGTATCTTTTTCTGCAATATTCCCAAACTGTATCTCCTTGAGATCTCTGCTTTACACCAGTGAAAAATTTATGAAATGCTACATTATTGACTAGCCAATGATCTTTTTCCTTTAAAACTAGCTGATTTTATATGATTTAACAATCTCACATCTACTTGGAAATTAGAAAGAAAATTCAGTTGTAGAACTATAAAGCATTATTGTCTGGGACTTTGAGATCAGCAGCTAAAGTCACATGGGAAAGAGTTACTTAACTGAAAACCTGGCACCAATGAGTTCAGAGAAGAGAACTTTTTCTAAATGCCAGCATTATTATGAGCTTATGTTGAGAGGGGATATATACAAAGGAATTTTATCTTGCAGAAATTGAAAACAACGGAAACTACAATGAATTAATTAATGCCTTCAAGCAAAAGCAAAACATGTCCCTTAAAAATACTGCTACAAAGCAAGTTTAATGCTGGAGAAGAACCCCATGCTGTTTTGGGGGGGGAGGAGGTAAAGAGCCTCTGATTCCCATCCTAACTTGATCAATACTAATTCAGGGATCTCTGCCATAAATCTTTGCAAGCAGTGTGCACTGTCCTAGTGCAGATATAGACCCATTTCAGCAGCAAATGTTCAGTCGTATGCCTCCAACACTAACCTGACTTCTTCCATTGGCCCAGCCTGGAGAAAAATTAAAATCTATGCCAGAAGTTTCAGTAGCTTTTCCAGGAGCACTCTCAACTTTAACAAAGAATACTCAGGCGCCAGTACTAACAATACCAGGCTCTGAGTATCATAGGAAGGACACAGCCTCACTTATCACTTGCCACTTGTTTAGGACCAATAGGAGTGTCCACATCCCAGAGTTCATGGGAAGTTTCTGTAGAGGCACAATGGTCATCCTGCCAAGCCTGTTCTTTCGGTTTACAAGAAATGGGTGTCTTTACTATAAGGCTATTGCAACAACAACATTCCACGTGACAACTGGAAGCCTACAAATGACCCAGCAGGAAGCTGCCTTGAAGACAGGCCAGCATATTAAAAGCCTGTCCAGACACCAACTCCAGTGGCTGTGTGTCTACTCAGTTAAATAGCCTAGCATTTAGATTTAGGGAGACACCTGGTCTCCCAGTCATTGACTTTGCATGTGAATACAACTTGTGCCAGAGGATTTCAAATACAAGATGTTGAAAGTATATTTTTATACCTGTTGGCAGTGAAAAGCCATTAGCCTCACAGCCTGTTCCTGTAAGAACAGCGTAACTTAAAAACAAAGCCATGAGGCAGGCAAAGGAGGTTGTCCTCCTAGTTTTGCCTCCTGTTTCCCCAGGCCAAATCAGTATTACCACTTCCCTTATCTATAAAATAGGCATAATTGCACCTTTTTACCTCACAGAAACAGCCTGAGGCTTAGGTTATATTTTCTGCAAATTCAGACTGGAATAATACTACAAAGATGCCAGTTACTGAGCTTTTATCTTCCTTTCCTGGATGATTTCCCAACAGTTTTTGCTCACTGTGACCAATCACAAGTGTATTTGCTGAGTGTCTGAGTAACGTGCAGGGGGAAAGGTGGGTAAAGCTGCTGGGCTGATAGATGGTTATTAGCTCTGGTGACTGGACTCAGTGCCAACTCTCTTATCTCAGTGTTGCTCATCATGGACCCTGGCATCTTCCAACTGAGATGCTGAATAGCACTTGGGCTCTGCTGGGGACCTGCTCTCAGTATCTCTGGTTGCATGCCCTTGCAAAGTCTTCTGGCCTTCTCCAAGGAAGGCCAGCAGCTAGGAAACCTGCTCCACCTGCAGCAAATATAAGAGAACATAGTTCTTGTAATACTTCAAGTACTTTGGACTCAGGTCCTTGCCCAAATACACATTAAAAAAGTAATTATAATTTCTTAGCCATCATAATATTATCACAAGCCAGAGACAAAAATGGGACCTGTGATAAGAGAAGACAAGACTCAGCATGGGTGTGTGTAGGTCTGCCCTCTCTGAGCCTTCTTGCTCACCAGAAAAATGACAGAAAAGGAGAAGACTCAGCAGTTGGGTTAACAAAACCCAAAGTGTGTATGATCTTCAAAAACAAAGACAATGCCAAGGAAAAGACTTCGGACTAATGCTTATAGGCAGCTTTTTCTGATTTTCTGGTCTGTTAATTTCTCCTTTGCTTCCAGGGAAGCACCCAGGGGTTTGCCGTGGTTTTGTATTTCGAACAAACCACAAGACAACTGGCTACGAACAGGGATAGATTCCTCCTCAGAACGAACATAAATGTTGTGGACTGTTCAGTGTGCAGGTTATGCTTCTTTCTCTTCTCCAACACACCAGTAACCCACATACACGTGTAGCAGAGGCTGAGACAAACAGCAGAAGATGCATGTCAGAACTTGGCCACTTCTGCTTAAATTGGAGAGGGGCAGGCTTTCCAGAAGGTATGTGTTCCCAGTAATAAAAATGTTTCCATTTTACCAGGATAAAGCATGGAAAGTTGGAGCTAGACCAAACTTTTCAGGGCACCTTACAACTTAGAGCATACTGAGCCACTCCTGTCCCCTAGCACCTCTGCCTCTGCTTCTCACAAGCTCAGCATTTCAGATATTAGCCAAGGCAATTGCTTGTCTGCCATGATTTACCTGGGAACAGAAGAGGCCTTACATGCTGGGACCCTGACCAGGACATTTTGGGGGATCACAAAGCCTCTACCCATCAGCAGCTCTGTTTCAGCAGCACTCATCTCTTGTACAACTGCATCAGTAACATTTCATGCTTTGAAACACCAGTCTTATCAAGGGATTTTATCAGGTTGGGAAGTTTCAACACTTGATATACAGTACCTTTGAAGCCAGTGGGATAATGACGTCGGAGAATACCCTAAAGGTCATAAAGTTAATGGATAATAAAGGCATCTAGTCCCCTGAGAATAAGGCCTTAGCTGCTCTGTCTTCAAGTACAGCTGCATCCAGAGGATCTGGAGTATCCCACTGACCTGACTCAATAACATAACATTGAGTGGGACAATGCAAACAAGTAGGGCAGCAAACACAGGAGTGTTTAGGAAACAAGGAAAATGGACCTGAATCCACACAAAGGTACCCAGTGAATACACCTGGAGAAGATTATTTTTCAGACAAAGGGGTGCTTCTATACAGCAGCTCAGTGCCTGCTTGTTTCTTTGCACATTGTGTCCCAGTGTTTCTCATTCCACCACTTGAACTTATTTGTCACTGCTTTAAATGCCAGCCATTCTGTAAAGCACTCGATCATCATCAAGCCTGGTTGTGCTGGACTGCAGTTTCTGGGAAATGCAAGGTTTTCCTTGAAACTGTTTGCTGCTGTAAATACAATGTTCACATTGCACATGGTCTGAATGCCACCCATGTTCACATAACATGGGGCACACAGAGAGAGCTGCTGCCCCAAAGGGACTTTGAAGAGTGATTCAGGGAACCAAAGAAGGTGCTAGGAAGAAGCTCAAAATCCAGCCACAGCTCAAAATAGAAAAGAGAAATTGATACATTTTTCTGGGGAAGATGATGAGAGCTGAAGTTGTGATGATGCAGCAGTTAACCTTAGAAGTTAAGGAAGGGTCTGAGGGTAGAAGGCTGCATGAAAGAGAATTTCCATGCAGACTAGTCCCAGAGCTGGCCAAGCCTCAGCAAAGCTCTAGGGAGCAAAGGGAAGCTGCCCCATCCACCACCCTCCACATTCTAGTGGCACCTTTCTGCTGGGACATGGCCAATTGTTGATGCCAAATTCACAAGCAAACAGAAAGATTTTGAAACATCTGAGTCAACAATATATATTTTATTGCATGCCATTGCCACCAGAACTTCTACGAGTTTATCACAACTCTGCATTTTTGTTCCTTTTCTACTTCGTTCTGCCCCGCTGTCCTTCTGTTTCATGTTATACTTAACCTGCAGTGTTTATTCTGTCACACTGCCTGCTCTCTGCCTTTTTCTCTTCCATTCCCTAGTCTCCTGATCCCCTTGCACAGGTTTCAGTTTGGTGTCACCCTCTCACAGATTTCCCCTGTGTGCCAATGAGGACAGCAGACAGCCAGCAGGGTCACTTCTTGCCTCAGAAATGAGAAGCTTCCTCTGCTCTCTCACCCCTCAACATCCTCTGCAAAGCCTCTTCCACCTAAAAGACAAAGGGACAAAGGTAAGAGGCTCTTTGAAGGGTTAGATTAAGTTACAACCTTTTCTCTCAGACACATGGCAGTGCAGCTGCTGTACATGCTGGTAGACTCTGTGTGTTTCCCAAGCTGCTCTGGGCTCTTTCTTTTCTGCCTTCTTTATTTAAGGAGCCCACATTTCGCCATGCAGCGGGGAAGCTCAGTGGTCCCAAAGAAGAAGAAAGCAGGAAAAGCACAACCCCTCACTCCAGCACTCCAGGGGATGCATCCCAGCAGTCGTTAGGTATGTCTGGAACAGCCTTAGCAGAATGAGAAGGAAGGCACTCACAGCTGAGCCGAGCCTAATCCATGGATTCTGAAAGGCACAAGAGTCCCAAGAGGCATCTGAATCACACTCTGAGCCAGAGGCATCACACATCAATAAAGCAGACACAAGATTAGACAGAGCTTCTGAAAGACCTAGAAAAACAGCCTGAGTGAAGAGGAGAACCATTAAATCTGGGTTTCCTTCAGTGTCAGGTTAGGTGTCCTCTCCAAAATCATATCTATACTGCACACATAAGACCCTGGATGAATATTCAAAATATTTGATCTAAGAAATACTACCCAACTGGAAGAGCTCTAATACTTCCTTCCATTTATCACACAAATACAAGCATCTATATTGACTCTCCCACCCACACACAAGATTAATAAGCTATCCACATTTACACAGCATTGCCTCACAAGTGTAACTTGAACTGAGAACAAAACAAAACCCCAAGCAAGAAAAAAAACAAACAAAAGACAAACTCCCCAGTGGGACTAAAACCATGCTCATGCTTAAATGAACCAGCCCTGGACATCTCAGACTTTATACCAATGAGCCCTTGATGTTCTCTGCACTAGTACGTGAAGTGGCCCCCACTCCTCTGAAGTGCTCCAATGGGGTTCAGTAGCATGGAATAAAAGATTCTGTAATATTAAATAAAGCTTATTCGGAACAGCTCAAGCATACAGGAACAAGAGGCATACAGGCCTTGGGAGATTGCAACAACCTGGGAGGGGCTGCACAAACACCACCAGCAGGATTAGAATTCAAGTGATCTTGACAAACTGGAAATACAATCCGGAAAAAGCAATTTAGCATGAACAGGTAGAAACAACTGCAGAAAAAACCTGCAAGGTCAAGGTAGGGAACATTGTGGCACACAGCTGATTTACTGGAAGGGACCTGGAGCACATCACGTGTCACAGGCTGCCCATAAGTGAAAAATATCATGTAGTGTTAGGTTATGTTGTGTTATGCACTAGTTATGTTGTGTTATGTTATGTTATGTTATATGTTATATTATGGCTCTTGTGAATATCTGATCTCACATTGAGACACATGAACAAGAGTGTTGTCTGCAAATACTCAGGGTAACCTCCCAGAACTCACTCAGCAAGGCCTTAGGGCTTGGTTTAAGGAACTCCACATCAGAGTGGATGAAAGAGGCGGACAAGAAGGTTCAGAGATCAGAAGATAATTATTCATATAATTCAGAGAAGAAAAGACTAAGACTGAAACCATTTTCTGATAATCTAGAAGTGCCTACACAGAGAGAGGAAATGTCTTCCCATACCATTGTGGGCAAACAATAGAATTGCAAAACCATTTCTGGTAGAGAAGGTAATTCCTCTGAGGCAGATTGCTTGGGAGATCAGAGGATTTGAATAACAGATTAAAAACACTTTGGCCAGGAACCTTTTAGGTGAAGCTGATCCTCCCAAGGCTTGTGCTACAAGACAGAGGCGTATAACATCAGGATTTTCACCTTCAGAGCTCTGCACGTGATTGTAGTTTCTCCCATGGATCCAGGGTATACAAGAGTCACAGAAAGTCACTTCCACTTATACTTGCATAAAATGCTTAAGGATAAACAACTGTTTCAAGGATAAACAAGGATAAACAGGGATTCCTGTCTGATCTCAAGTGCTGTCTATAGATGTGTGAGTTCAGTAAAACCTAAGTTCCTGTTAGGAGGTGGGTGATAGAGCAGGAGTGGGCAGCTCCCAAAGCCATTGATGCTGTGTCAGAGGGCAGCACCAGCCCATCTCTCTGCTCTCTTGTACCAGCTGGTCATCCCCAGGTAGGACAGGCGTGTGAATGAGGGAACTCAAAGCATTCTAGAGACACCTCGGTGCTTGACTCGATTTGATGGTTTTTAGAGATGAGAAGGAACCCAAATGAGCATTGGATTGGAAGATATGGGTAATGTCAGGCATTCATTGAATGTTTTGCACTTACATCTTGTCTACTTAATAATTGTAATGATGGTCCAAGAGCTGCTAAATGTGGGAGAGGTTCTCTGTTTTTTCCTCTAGTAATAGTTTCAGACCTCTTTGAAAGTATTCCTGTCTTTGTGCATTTGTTTGTGGGCTTTCTTTGCACAGAAGGTGAAAGCTGGATTGATTTTTAGTGTTATTCCACTGCAAGATTGTATTGACTTTTTATGGAACTGCTACACCTAAAAAAATAACTGCCATACCATGGAAAGCAATTATTAAAAAAAAGGGAAATACAAATCCACCCATCTGCTTTTCCATTCTACTTCTGGAATTTCCCCTCTAAAAGCAATTTAGACTGTGCAGGCCCTGAAGAAGATTGTGTTACTTCAAGCAAAGCTGGAATAGGCTACTTATTGTTCTAGGCCACTGGTGTTCCCCTTTCTCAGACATTGCCTGCAGAAATAACGAGCAGCTTAAACAGGGCTCCCTTTTGCAACTGTCAACAGCTTGAGTTCCCCATTTAAAGGCTCTGGCATCAGAGCACCCTGCAGCCAGGCAATGTTAGCAGGAAAGCAGAATTAATGCAGAACAAGAAAAGCCTGCAGGGAGGGAGAGGCCCCTTGTGCAGGGTGAAGTGCAGCAGTGCTGTGTAAGACTGAGATCCAGGGCTCTGCAAAGCCCCATGGGCAGCAGGCTACTTGTTTGCGGCTTTGACCACCAAAGATAGGGTCTCATTCCCACACTTCCCACTGTGCCATGAGGTCAGCAGTTAGCACAAAGCCCGTATCTGCTGGTACAACCCTTCCTCCCCTCTCTGGGACAATATCTGAGGGGAGAGTCTGGTTACAGAATCACAGAATGGTTTGTGACAGAAGGGACCTCAAAAACCATCCAGTTCCAACCCCTCTGCCATGGGCAGGGACACCTCTCACTAGAGGCCTTGAACACTTCCAGGGGCATCCATCCACAGTTTCTCTGAAGACATGTTCCTGAGCATTGCCGGCAGGTCGAGGGGGGTGATCCTGCCCCTCTCCTCAGCCCTGGTGAGGCACTTCTGGAGTTCTGTGTCCTACTCTGGGCCCGTCAGTACAAGAGGGACATGGAGCTCCTGGAGTGAGTCAGCAAAGGGCAACAGAGTTGATCAAGGAACTGGAGCACATCCCTTATTAGGAAAGGCTGAGGGAGCTCAGCCTCTTGAGAAGAAACCATTGAGAAGGGACTCAGTCAATTTTTATGAGTATCTGAAGGGAGGGTGTCAAAAGGATGGACCCAGGCTCTTACTGGTGGTGCTGAGCAAGAGACAATGGGCAGAAATCAATGCACAGGAAGTTCTACCTGAACATGAAGAAGAACTCCTTTACTGTGCAGCAATTGCAGACTGGAACAGATTTCCCAGAAATGGTCTGGAGTTTTGTTTTGTGAAGGTATTCAACAACCAGCAGGATGCAATCCTGTGCCACTTGCTCTGGGATGACCCTGCTTAAGCAGGAAGGTTGGACAAGATGACCCACTGTGGTCCCTTCCAACCCGAGCTGTCTGTGAAGCTCCCCCTGGAGCTTTCTCTTCTCCAGGCTGAACAGCCCTGACTCCCTCAGCCTTTCCTCGTAACAGGTCTGACGGGCATTTTGCCCTCGTTAAAAGGAGGCACTCTCTCCAAAGCCCTCATGGTATCAGCTCCTCGGGCTTTCCAACCACAAGCACTCAGGCATGCCTCTCCCAGGAAGCAAGACCCCCTAGGACAGCTTCCCCGAACCACCCAAAACAACTGAGGCGCTATTGATGCTCCACAAGAGGGACGCTCTGCCCCCTCCGCCCTCCAACCATCACCTCCCCAGCCTCCCGATTTTTTTTTTTTTTCACCCTTTACTTCTGGCTCATTCTGCAGCTGTTGCAGAGAGAGAAGTGCCGGGCTGAAGGCGGGGGGGTGTCGGAGCTGCCGAGGGGGTGCCCGGTCCGGCACCCCCGACCTCGGCAGCCGCATCTCGGTCCCGCTCCTCGCCGGGAGCCGCCCCGCGCTGCCGCCAGTGCCGGGGGCGGCCCGGGGGGAGTTGTCCCTCGGCCCCCGCCCCCGGAGGCGCGGCCCGGCCCCTCCGCCGCCTAGAAAGGGCTGGGCGGGGGGAGCGCGGCGGCAGAGCGCGGGGCCCAGGCTGCCGGCATGGCTCTGGATTTCCTGGCGGGATGCGTCGGCGGTGAGTGTCGGGGTCTGCGGGGGGGAAAATGGCCATTAAAAAATGGTGGGGAAGGGGGAGGGAAAAGGGAAGAGCACGGCCGCCCCGGGCAGCTCTGGGACGGAGCGGAGAGAGCGCGGCCGCGCTTCCCCGCGCATCCGCGGCCGGCTTGCCGCCTGCTATATTTAGCTGTTATTAAATTGTGTTCAGGAGGCTTAATCTCGCGTCTTTTCGGCTGTTTGCGCTTGCCGTTTTTTTCTTGCCAACCTGGCAAACGTGTTTTAAATCCCGTTTTTTAGCGTCTCTGGTTTCATCCCGGTGCTCCTCGCCTTGCCAGGGTTCCCTCGGGGTCAGCTGTGCCGCTGGCCTTTCCGAACACAGTGTACGCTGCTGTTCTTCTGTCTTGGGCTGTGTTGCCGCCGTGCTGGCCTTAAACAACCTGGACTGCACCATCCTGGAGCAGGCAGTGTGCTGCTGCCACGGCTTCTCTGGGTGAGGGAGGGCAGCGATCCTTCCACAGACGTGGGAAGGAGCGCTGGGAGCCCCGCTGTTGTCAGCGGGCATTAAAGATTGCCGGGTCACACAAGTGCAGAGCCAGAGGATTCATTGCTTCGGCCTGTGTGTGCAGAATGCCTGTGTTCAGATCGGTGTGACTAATAGGCCCGCATGTGACTTACAGAAAGTCCTCTGATGCTAGAATAACGCAAAGGTTTTTAGTAATGCGTGGTCCCTCTGCAGGTGCTGCTGCCACGTCTGGAAAGGCTGTAGGCAGAGAGCAGGAATGTTCTGCTGCCTTTAGAGATGTTTACATGTTTTCTGTGCCTGCACAGAGCGATATGTACGTGAAATATTGTGCTTTAGAGGAAACCTGCATTTTCTGCCCGCTAGACTTGCCTTGAGCTGAGGCCAGGAGTTACGGCTGCACATTCCATATGGTGTGGCACAGTCTGTAGTCACACAGCTCAACCCCTGCCTGGGGCTCAGAGGCTTCCTGAGAAGCATAAAGGCACCTGGTACTGAAGGACTGAACTGTAGATCTCTTATCTCCTGACTTGATAGTATATGCTCTTTAACTGGTTAACTCACACCTCAGGCTGGTGGTCCAGCTTGGGTTACTGTAGACTCAGGAAGAAACTTCAGAGTAATAACCATGGTATTTGTTTCATTTCAGGTGCTGCTGGTGTGCTGGTGGGACACCCCTTTGACACTGTTAAGGTGGGTTGATTATGAAATATATTTGCCTCTAAGTAGAAAACTTAGTTTCTCCAAGGAGTGGGGGAGGAAGAAAAATCCCCAGACACTGTAGGAGTGTAAATCTGCGTGGGAAAGCTTGAGGCAAGCCTCCACAGCTACTGTTTTAGATTCTTCAATCTCCTGCTCTCCAGAAGTGAAAACTTAGTAACATAAACCTTGGCCTTAAACTGCAAGTTCAGTGCAGTAACAACATGGTATTTGGAAATACAACTTTGCATTGAACTAAATTTTGTTCTAAGCTTGCTGCTCTGCAGCTGTTCAACACTAACTGCTAAAACTGCCTCTCCCTGCATCTGTAACCCAAACCCACTTTGTTAGTAGGTTGAAAGATTGGTGTTTTGTTTTCCCCTCAAGCTCTGCTATTGCTCCTTAATTTGTAGCACTAGTTGGGAATCAATAAAAATCCACAGTATGGAGCTCGTCTGGGGGCTGTTTCCTCCAAGTATTATTATATATTTTTATAACTTTCCAAGTTAAAATTGATTTTCTGATGGTTAGTTGTGTGCGTTACACATACTTCAGCTGCTATAAATACAAGATTTGAGATCTCCTGCAGGGTCCCTCAGCCAGGGCTCTCAGGAGTCCAAGCCCATCTTTCAGAACAGAATGACAATTCAAGTCATCTTTTGGCAGCCTTATCCAAAGTCTTGCACTGAAGAATAGAAGAAGGGATATCAGTGTATTCCCTGCTAAAGTAATATATCAGGTCACTTGACTGCAGCAGACAGCGTGCCACGTAGTAAATCTATATTTGGAATACCTGTACCTTGCTGAATTTAGATATGCAAAGGCTGTGGTGATCGTGTTACCAAGGACCCCACAATATTCTGTATTCCAGCACATTGGTTAATTCAGTACAGAATTCCCGAGTTAGTGGGTATTGATCCTCCCTGCAAGCTTCCAGTGCAAGCTGCTCAAACACTAAAATCTGTCTTTTTGTTGCTCAGAATGTGGTAAACTTGACAGTTAAATAATTCAGCTGAATTCTAGAATATATTTTCAGGAATGGCATCATCCAGACTTGCACAATTTTTATTACGGTGGTACAGGGCCAGCTGTCTTTTTCTCTCTCATCCTGCCAAGTTGTACATGCTTAACTGAAGGTGATCAGTCATTTAATTGAATCCAGTAAAAGTGCTAAAATTCTATGCTCAGACTAAAGGCAACCATGTGTGGGTTTTTTAGTTGATTTTTTTTTTTAAAGTGGCGCAGCTTCTATTGCATGAAACTAAACATTTAACTGTAAAAACTGGGGCTCCCATGCTGGTTTCAGCAGATGTATCATTGCAAAATAGATGTATAGGCTTTGGAAAAAGGCATCTTGTTTTACAATAGAGCAAATAATTTGTGTCTAAATTTTTTATGAAATCCAGCATAACACATGATATTTTCATATCCTTTAGAAGGTATTGTAGGTGTTTATCTCTATTTTGTTAGAGCAAATACTAATGTTTGTATTATTAGCGGGCAAAGTCACCACTGTATGTGGAAAAACTAACCACCCTTTAAGGAAAAAAAAAAAAANGCATCTTGTTTTACAATAGAGCAAATAATTTGTGTCTAAATTTTTTATGAAATCCAGCATAACACATGATATTTTCATATCCTTTAGAAGGTATTGTAGGTGTTTATCTCTATTTTGTTAGAGCAAATACTAATGTTTGTATTATTAGCGGGCAAAGTCACCACTGTATGTGGAAAAACTAACCACCCTTTAAGGAAAAAAAAAAAAAGACATTGCATAACTTGTGTGTGTATGTGTTAAAAATTGAACTTTTTATTGTTCTGCTTTGTTTTAAGGGCTAGCTGGTGGTCGCCTTAGACTGTGCATTTTTAATATAACTGAACAATGGGAAAGCTGCTTAGATAAGCCAAAGTTTTGCTTCTGTCTTGGCATTTAAGCTCTTCTTTTTTTTGGCTGGTGCTCATGTTTCACAGAGCGGGGAGGGGGATGGTGGGCCACACAGGGAGGCATTGAGCCCCTGAAGTCACCCTGCAAAACCTGCAGCTGAGCTGATCTCAGAACTGGCAAACTCTTTGTCCCTGGTTTGTTGATGTAATGTATAAAATTGCTTTTTTGCTTTTAACTGCCTTTACTTTCTGAGCTAGGGGCTGTCTTCATTAACAGCAAAAGTGTTACTTTGTTGTAGATGACAGATAAGCCTCATCACGGGAGAGTTACCTAGTAAGTATAGCCCAGGTGAACACTTCTGTTTCTCTCAGTCTTAATTTATTCCCAAATGTATTAGTTCAAGTAAAGAACTGAAAGACTTCTGAAGCTTTTTCCCTTTTTAATTTTAAACTGATGTGTCCCTCTTCTACAGCTATGGCATGGAGGGAGTGGGGTTTAAATATCCTTTTTTTTTTTTTGATGTAGTTTTATTCTAAACCTTCTTTCTGCTATTCATTTCTGGCTGTATACACTCCCACATGCAGTGCCTCTAAAAATGAATCTCAGGCACGCTGCTGTTGAGGTCTTATCCACTACATATTCTTGGATGATGTTTTCATTGCTCAAATACTTCTGAAGTCACTGATTTCTCACATAATTGAATGCTTGGACTGTTTTGAGGATGTAGTGGTTTGAGTTTTTTTATTTAGGCTTGAGTGCCTTTATGCAAGTCTTAAGTGATGTGAAATTACTGGGTGTTATTATTGGACCTAAAACCTTAGTAACAGTGTTTGCCAATAAGAAGGAAGCTAGAATATTGGGCAATGAATGGAACAGGTGGATAAACTTTGCACAAGATTCATCTTTCTTATAGTTGTACACACTAAGGAGCTTGTTGAATATGGCATTAACATGCATGAAAATGCAAGTTTGATGTGCACTCATTGCCATACGTGGCAGTTTGCTAATGTGTGTACCCTTATGTGACCAGCACTGTGCTCAAGGAAAAGAGGTTTTTCATTCTTAAACCTGGAGAGTCAGTGCTCTAAATATACTACCCTACAGCAAGGCTTAATTGGTTAATATTTCACAAATTATTTGGACAAAAATAGAAGGAGCTGTATGCCACTAGGAAATTCAGCCCATAGATGTGACTAATTCTAAACTATTGAACTAATTCTAACTATAAACACAAGCAGAAAAGATAAAGTAAGAAGGTTTCTAAGTTGCAAATCCCCCAAAGNAATACAACTTTGCATTGAACTAAATTTTGTTCTAAGCTTGCTGCTCTGCAGCTGTTGAACACTAACTGCTAAAACTGCCTCTCCCTGCATCTGTAACCCAAACCCACTTTGTTAGTAGGTTGAAAGATTGGTGTTTTGTTTTCCCCTCAAGCTCTGCTATTGCTCCTTAATTTGTAGCACTAGTTGGGAATCAATAAAAATCCACAGTATGGAGCTCGTCTGGGGGCTGTTTCCTCCAAGTATTATTATATATTTTTATAACTTTCCAAGTTAAAATTGATTTTCTGATGGTTAGTTGTGTGCGTTACACATACTTCAGCTGCTATAAATACAAGATTTGAGATCTCCTGCAGGGTCCCTCAGCCAGGGCTCTCAGGAGTCCAAGCCCATCTTTCAGAACAGAATGACAATTCAAGTCATCTTTTGGCAGCCTTATCCAAAGTCTTGCACTGAAGAATAGAAGAAGGGATATCAGTGTATTCCCTGCTAAAGTAATATATCAGGTCACTTGACTGCAGCAGACAGCGTGCCACGTAGTAAATCTATATTTGGAATACCTGTACCTTGCTGAATTTAGATATGCAAAGGCTGTGGTGATCGTGTTACCAAGGACCCCACAATATTCTGTATTCCAGCACATTGGTTAATTCAGTACAGAATTCCCGAGTTAGTGGGTATTGATCCTCCCTGCAAGCTTCCAGTGCAAGCTGCTCAAACACTAAAATCTGTCTTTTTGTTGCTCAGAATGTGGTAAACTTGACAGTTAAATAATTCAGCTGAATTCTAGAATATATTTTCAGGAATGGCATCATCCAGACTTGCACAATTTTTATTATGGTGGTACAGGGCCAGCTGTCTTTTTCTCTCTCATCCTGCCAAGTTGTACATGCTTAACTGAAGGTGATCAGTCATTTAATTGAATCCAGTAAAAGTGCTAAAATTCTATGCTCAGACTAAAGGCAACCATGTGTGGGTTTTTTAGTTGATTTTTTTTTTTAAAGTGGCGCAGCTTCTATTGCATGAAACTAAACATTTAACTGTAAAAACTGGGGCTCCCATGCTGGTTTCAGCAGATGTATCATTGCAAAATAGATGTATAGGCTTTGGAAAAAGGCATCTTGTTTTACAATAGAGCAAATAATTTGTGTCTAAATTTTTTATGAAATCCAGCATAACACATGATATTTTCATATCCTTTAGAAGGTATTGTAGGTGTTTATCTCTATTTTGTTAGAGCAAATACTAATGTTTGTATTATTAGCGGGCAAAGTCACCACTGTATGTGGAAAAACTAACCACCCTTTAAGGAAAAAAAAAAAAGACATTGCATAACTTGTGTGTGTATGTGTTAAAAATTGAACTTTTTATTGTTCTGCTTTGTTTTAAGGGCTAGCTGGTGGTCGCCTTAGACTGTGCATTTTTAATATAACTGAACAATGGGAAAGCTGCTTAGATAAGCCAAAGTTTTGCTTCTGTCTTGGCATTTAAGCTCTTCTTTTTTTTGGCTGGTGNACTTGTGTGTGTATGTGTTAAAAATTGAACTTTTTATTGTTCTGCTTTGTTTTAAGGGCTAGCTGGTGGTCGCCTTAGACTGTGCATTTTTAATATAACTGAACAATGGGAAAGCTGCTTAGATAAGCCAAAGTTTTGCTTCTGTCTTGGCATTTAAGCTCTTCTTTTTTTTGGCTGGTGCTCATGTTTCACAGAGCGGGGAGGGGGATGGTGGGCCACACAGGGAGGCATTGAGCCCCTGAAGTCACCCTGCAAAACCTGCAGCTGAGCTGATCTCAGAACTGGCAAACTCTTTGTCCCTGGTTTGTTGATGTAATGTATAAAATTGCTTTTTTGCTTTTAACTGCCTTTACTTTCTGAGCTAGGGGCTGTCTTCATTAACAGCAAAAGTGTTACTTTGTTGTAGATGACAGATAAGCCTCATCACGGGAGAGTTACCTAGTAAGTATAGCCCAGGTGAACACTTCTGTTTCTCTCAGTCTTAATTTATTCCCAAATGTATTAGTTCAAGTAAAGAACTGAAAGACTTCTGAAGCTTTTTCCCTTTTTAATTTTAAACTGATGTGTCCCTCTTCTACAGCTATGGCATGGAGGGAGTGGGGTTTAAATATCCTTTTTTTTTTTTTGATGTAGTTTTATTCTAAACCTTCTTTCTGCTATTCATTTCTGGCTGTATACACTCCCACATGCAGTGCCTCTAAAAATGAATCTCAGGCACGCTGCTGTTGAGGTCTTATCCACTACATATTCTTGGATGATGTTTTCATTGCTCAAATACTTCTGAAGTCACTGATTTCTCACATAATTGAATGCTTGGACTGTTTTGAGGATGTAGTGGTTTGAGTTTTTTTATTTAGGCTTGAGTGCCTTTATGCAAGTCTTAAGTGATGTGAAATTACTGGGTGTTATTATTGGACCTAAAACCTTAGTAACAGTGTTTGCCAATAAGAAGGAAGCTAGAATATTGGGCAATGAATGGAACAGGTGGATAAACTTTGCACAAGATTCATCTTTCTTATAGTTGTACACACTAAGGAGCTTGTTGAATATGGCATTAACATGCATGAAAATGCAAGTTTGATGTGCACTCATTGCCATACGTGGCAGTTTGCTAATGTGTGTACCCTTATGTGACCAGCACTGTGCTCAAGGAAAAGAGGTTTTTCATTCTTAAACCTGGAGAGTCAGTGCTCTAAATATACTACCCTACAGCAAGGCTTAATTGGTTAATATTTCACAAATTATTTGGACAAAAATAGAAGGAGCTGTATGCCACTAGGAAATTCAGCCCATAGATGTGACTAATTCTAAACTATTGAACTAATTCTAACTATAAACACAAGCAGAAAAGATAAAGTAAGAAGGTTTCTAAGTTGCAAATCCCCCAAAGCCCATACATGTGGAAGTCACAGGCAAGGTTTGAAACAATAACAGTAAATTCTAAATGGAGTAAGACATTTGTTTGTGCAATTTTTAAAATTTGCCTTTGCTTGTGGACCTGCTGCTTTAACGGTTGTGACAGTCTGTCTACCCCCCAAAAGTCACTTGAAGTGACAAAGGAATTGTTTTCTTTGAATCCTACTGTAAGCCTGCTTTTAATGCTGAGATGTTGCAAGACCCAAGGTGATCTCAGCCTCCACTATGGCTAGCATACACTAATGTGTAGACTAAAATGACACTGAAAACTAAAATTCTGATTTACAAAGCATAAAATAGGATGTTGTAGGAAAAATACTAAAACTGTCAATTTCTTTTTCCTTTGAAGAAAGGAAACCTGAATATAGGATTCTGACAAACCACCTCCATAAATTGTTTTCTAGACACACATATTACAGATCTTTCATTGCTGTGGTGGTGTTTTTTATTACTTTAGGCAACCATGAAAAAAAAAAATTAAGTTCAGGAATCTTTCACATAAATGTAAAAATTTATTCTTTTGCTCAGAATAAGAGACTGAAGTTTTTTGCCCTGGAGTTGCAGCAGCAGCGTTACATGGTTGATAAGCATCTTTTCTGAAGAACATTGCAGCCCTCCATGTGGGAGATCAAACACAGATTTATAACTTTATCAATCCAGTGAAATCAACTTACTGAGTTCATTGCTGAGTGTAGAGCTTTGCCTGAGTTAGGTAGAACTGAGACTATTTTAAAGTGTGCTGAGGGCAAATAAGCATGAAAAAACAGAATTGGAATTTTCTGTTATAAGTTAAAAAGCATCCAGAAAAGGGATCTCCTAAGACCACCAGTTACAGTAGCATTTATATCTCCAGCAGAACGTATTGTTTCAGTTTTGGAAAAGTTAATCAATTGCTAACATTTAAAGGTTTGAAGCAGCTACACCCTCACCAACTGCTTGCATTCAGCAGGCTAAAAAACTAAGACTAAAATTTTAAAGGACAAATTTTTACTCCTTCCCTTATGCAAAGACAGACAGCTTAAGAGTCACTGCCCAGCTACTCTCTTGAGAAAAAAAATCAGATCTCAATGAATGGGCCCAAATCTGACATTTAGAAACACTATGGGTATTGTTGAAAGTTTCCATCCCTTTAAAATTACCCTAATCTCATGCTTGACTTGCACATAATTTTTTTATTAAATTGTCTCAAGTTTGCACAGGTATTCCTTAGCGTGAACAGATGTATTCTTGGCCACTAAAGAAAGTCCCTATTGTAGCCTGTACTGGAAAGCATCTGTTTGAAATTCTAGATGTCAATGTACCCTTCCACTTACTGGTTTGCTGATAGTCACAAGAAGTTAATGATCCTCTTCCCCTCGTGTTTCCACCCCCAAACTTAATTCAGAACACTTACACAAGATTTTTTTAAATTGTTGTGCCACATATGGCATTCCAGTGTCCAGCCCGTGCTCTTGCATATGCATTGCTGTAGCAAATCTCCACATAGGTACAAGACAGTAGCTTACCCTTTAGGCTGTTCCTGATGTACAAATTGGTATCTCACACAACTTTTTATAGGTTCGTCTGCAAGTTCAAAATGTAGAGAAACCTCTCTACCGTGGGACTTTCCATTGCTTTCAGTCCATCATAAAGCAAGAATCTGTAAGTACAAAATTACTGCTTTGTGTATTTTTTTTAATCTTTGTATATTTTGGCTCAGGAGGGTGGGGAAGCTGTTGAAAAGCTGACAAATGTTGAAGATCAAGAGATAAAGCATGCTCTGAACCTCCCCTGACTGCAGGGTAGATATTTTAGTCAGAACTTTGCCAGAAACTTTGTGAAGGTCACTAAGTCAGAAAATGGTATTTTGAGGTTAACTTTTTAAATAAAAAGAGAAGTTATTTAAGTAACTAATCTCCTGAGAATCTAAGCAATGAGTGAAGAAATTGGTGAGGTGTTTTTGCTGCTGAAACGTTAGATGAAATGTTAAAAAGTTGGCTTCAGGCTTTAAATAAGCTACTTAAAAAGAAGAATTATAAAATTTGCCAGAAAACTTTCCTCTGGGTGGAGTAAGATTATTTTTTGGATGTGATCAACAATATTCTTGTACTGCTAAATTGCTTAGATGTTTGTGTCCTAGGCAGAGATGAAATTCTCATTACAAAACAAGGTGGTCCTGATGTGGCCACTGTTAAAAAGCTGGGGTACAAGGGAGAACCAGAAAGGCTGTGTTCTGCGGTTTGAGGAGGTTATCCACCCACTGTTAAAAAGGGTTTTTCCTCCCATCTTCCATTAGGCTTTTGGACTCTATAAAGGCATTGGGTCACCAATGATGGGACTTACGTTCATCAACGCGCTGGTGTTCGGTGTGCAGGGAAACACCCTTCGTGCTCTGGGCAAAGACACTCCTCTGAACCAGTTCCTTGCAGGGTCAGCAGCAGGGGCCATCCAGTGCGTCATCTGCTGTCCCATGGAGCTGGCAAAGACAAGGATGCAGCTTCAAGGAACAGGAGAATATAAACTAAAAACAAAGAACTATAAAAATTCTCTGGACTGTTTGATCAAAATCTATCAGAAGGAAGGGCTGAGGGGTATCAACAGGGGCATGGTCTCTACCTTCATAAGAGAAACTCCAAGCTTTGGCTTTTACTTCCTGACCTATGACTGCATGACCCGGTACCTAGGCTGTGAAGCTGAAGACAGTTACGTTATTCCCAAGCTGCTGTTTTCCGGAGGGATGTCGGGAATCGTGTCCTGGCTCTCAACCTACCCCATGGATGTGATCAAGTCCCGGCTTCAGGCCGATGGAGTCGGGGGCGTCACACAATACAACGGCATCCTGGACTGCGTCCGAAAGAGTTACCACGAGGAAGGCTGGAGGGTCTTCACCAGAGGTCTCACTTCCACCCTTCTCCGGGCTTTTCCCGTCAATGCAGCTACCTTTGCTACTGTCACTGTGTTCCTAATGTACATGAAGACAGAAGACAACCTTCCTGAATGTGAGCCGGCTCCAGTAATCCATCAGCCTTCCAGTTTGTGAACCTTCTCTCTTTGTTCTCCTCATCCAAAGCCCGGCTGGTTGGGTTTGGTGAAACAAGAACACTTGACCCACACAAGTAGTGTAGATTTATGCTATCTGTATAAAGAATTCCTAAATGTATCAAATTAGGATTTCAACTCACTACTTGTATAAACAGCATCTTGCCTTATTCAGGACTCCATATCTAGTAGTATTCAAGTAAGAGGGGGACCTACCTTTAGAGAGTTGCTGTTGTGGCTCCAGAAGAAGCTCTGGAGAGTGTTCTAGCACCAGAAATTGAGTTTTCNTTTGCACCACTTCTCCCAACATGCCCCATAGCAGCCAGTGATGTATAGAAGTCAAAGTCCTGCCTGTGGTATTGCACAAAATGTTTGTGGGTGCAATGTTAGCTTAGCAGCTTGAAGTATCTTAGAAATATATACATATTTAGGATTGGAGGTTTCATACCTTTCCAGAATAGAGGGGTGTAAGTGTCTGAAATGGTTGCTGTTCAATACACTTGCATTCTGATTTAAACAATACTGATTTTTATGTATTTAGTTACAGTGCTATTGGAAAGAAGACTGAAAAAGGTTTTAGAGAATTTTCTTGTTACATTAACCTGCTGTAATTTTTTTTTTACCAGTCTGTTCAGGAAGAATTGAACTAGCCAAAGAGCTACAAAAAGTTGTTTAAGATTTGAGCTAAAAACTACACATATTTGGCATAAATAGCCAGGAGGAAGGACTGTATGTGTGTGAGCAATGTTTTAAAACATATCAAACTAGTTCAGTAAATACAACTTGTTACACTTTTGGTTGGGACAAGTGCAATATGTGTTTAATTTATATGAATTTTCTAAAGAAGCGTTACTTCATAGCATTTTGCACTGTAACAAAATATGCTGGAGAAACCTGTAAAATTGGTATGTCTTTTTATACCTTGAAGGTATGGTGGATGTTTTAGTGCCTACTTGCACTGAGATTCAAATTGAATGTTAAATCTGTCTACTAAGCTGCATATGCACAACAAATCACAGCAAAGACCATTTACACCTTTGTACAGGCGTATGTTAAATCTTGTATATATATATTGAGGGAATAAATTTTTAAAAAATTTTTTCCTTTGGTTCTTTGGAGTTTTTTTTTTTTATGTTTTACTCAGATGCTTCTTTGTGTTAAATTGAGGTTGCATGAGGATGGGGTTTCTGGTTTTTGCCAGGGGAAACTTGCTCCGTATATCTGCCTTCTGTGTGCCACTGGGCAGGGCAGAGTCTTGCTTTGGCTTAGTCCCCAGCATTGGAGCAAAGACAGGAAGTTGCCTGACCTCACTTCTTCAAACTGACCTTTCCTCTACCCAAAGAACAATTCTGCTTCTAGAGCCAAAGAGCTGCCTCTATGCTTAGACGCTTCCTATTCTGCATTTATTTGGTTTAACCTGTGCTGATCAGCACCAAGGCTGCACAACTGCAGAAGACAAGTCTTGGCTCCCTGCAGGGTCACATCAGAATCAAGTACCAGGCATCCATAACCTCTCTGGGCGTCGTGTTCCAGCACCTCACAGTGTGAGGATTTCTCCCTAATACCTAATCTTCACCTACTCTCTTTCAGTTTAAAACTGTTACCCCTTGTAACTCCATGCCCTTGTAAAAAGTCCTTCCCCACATTCCCAGTAAGTCCCCTTTAGGTACTGGAAGGTGCCCCCAAAGCCTTCTCCTCTCCAGGATGAATAGCCCCAATTCTCTCAGCCTGTGTCTTCAAAGGAGAGGTGCTCCANCCAGAAATTGAGTTTTCTTTCACTCAGGTTCTGAATGACTGAGTTGAGTTGAATGCAGAAATGTTTCCATGAAAGAAATACTCGTTTTGTATGTGACAGGAGTAAGTGTACTCCTCTAAGGTGAAGAAGGGGGAAGAAGTTTAATGATGGAGGTGTTTTGCAGGTAAACCCTGAACTGTAAAGACGTGGACTAGCATTCAGCTAGTCCTGTGTTTTACTTTTCCTCTGCTTTTATATGTCAATGGTTTTAGTAGCAACTTTGTTCATACTGATTTGTAAAAAAAAGAAAAAAAATATTTGTACCGAAGTTACTCCCTGACCTTTCAGCTTTGAATAAATATCTTAAGCACAAAGTTAGCATCTGCACTCAAATGCACTTGTTCCTTTAAATCTCAAGGCTTGTAAGGATTTAGGGAAACTCAGATCTAGTAGAACTGGTGTTGTTTGCCCTCACCCGTTTCTCCTTTGGTGGGTGCACAGACTGCATTGAGTAGTTCAGCCCAGTGG
>VYZR01086323.1:6251-18508 GCA_013400675.1 Oxylabes madagascariensis
CTGACAGATTCACAAGAAACCCAATGGTCCATCCACAGGCATGGGGAGACCAGGCAAGTGATCCAGGCTGCAGCTGAGCCCTGCAGCCAAACTGGAGAATTCAGAAATAAATCAGAGCATCTTGGTGTCCTGATCTGGGAACACGTCCTAAGCTGCGAACACAGTGAGCAAGAGGGAATATACTCAGATATACCTGGTAAAAGTCCTTATCCAGTTATTTCACCATGGTAGCCACTGTGAAGAAGATTAACTACCGTGGCCAAAACCATCACAGTCACACAAAAATAAAATTCTAGAACATGCTTCTGTGCTATTATAATTTTACTTCCNGGGAATCCTAGATGACAGTGGTTCAGCTCAGAAAAGAGAGAAGCTGCAGAGAGCAGCATCTTTGACAGAGTATTTCTTCTGTGTTAGGGGTAAAACAGATTTGTCTGACTCATTTTATACTCAGTATCCCTTCATCAGTTTTATTTGCAGATCTTCACAGGTGTGTTGGTTTTTGGCTGGGATATTTACTTTTTTTTCACAGTAATTTGTATGGTGCTGTGTTTTGGACATGTGCCGGAAACAGTATTGATAACACAGGGATGTTTTAGTTACTGCTGAGCAGTGCTCACAGAGGCTCAGGGCCTTTTCTGCTTCTCACCCCACTCCACCAGAGAGGTGGTTGGGGGTGCACAACGAGTCAGGAGGGGACACAGCTGGGACAGCTGACCCCAACTGACCCGAAAGATATTCCATACCATAAGGTGTCATGCTCACAGACAAAGCTGAGTAGAGAATAAGGACTGTTGGATTGATGGTGTTTGGCTTTCCAAGTCACCATTATGTGTGATGGAGCCCTGCTGTCCTGGAGATGGCTGAACACCTGCCTGCCCATGGGAAACAGTGAATGAATTCCTCTTTTTCTGCTTTGCTTGAGTGCACAGCCTTTGCTTTACCTATTAAACTGTCTTTATCTCAACCATGGACTTTCTAGCTTTCACTCTTCGCATTCTCTTCCCCATGCCATCATGGCAGAGGACTGAGAGAAAGGTTGTGTGGAGCTCAGTTTGGTAACTGAGGGGTTAAACCATGAAAAAAGGTTAATCAAACTACTGCCACGAAAATCTGCCAACAGTCATCCCACAAAACAAGACAGAGCATGTTATGTTATAATGATGATATTTAAAAGGAAATAAAAACCTAAAACAAAAATAAGATCTGCGATATTGCCTTTGTAGCAAAGGATAACTTAGCTGCTTGGCCACCACATAAGTCCTGGCAGGCAGACCTGATGATGGAAGTGCCTTTCTTATCATACCTGCTAATTCATTCAATTTCTTCAGCTCATCCTAAAATTCAGCTCTTTGCTTCTAGTCTAGGTTTTAGATGCTACTAGTCAGCAGCGTGAACTGTCTGACCAACCGTCATATAAAAAAATCACTGGGGAAATTTCCCAAACACAGAGTTTTAAAAATAATGGTATTCAGAATATTGCAGTTGTAAGCCCTTTTTTGTTTCTGCTAGGAGCCTTCTGTCTTCTAGCTTTCAAAATTTACACAATTTTGCCTTTGAGGTTCTAAAAAAATATAAATTCCAGTAGCTGTAAAGTTTCACATGAAGAGAACATAAAAAGACAATACAATGATTTCCATGGACCTTAAAAGCATTCTGTGTAACAGATGATTAAGGAATACCTATGCTTCAGCTGCCAAAACATAGGGTCTCTGGATCTGATTCAACTCCAGGAGCTGGCAGACTAGAAGTCTGCCACCAGAAATTATAGTCAGCATCATCCTATTATTCTCTTTTCCTGAGGACAAGCAGCCTAGATTCTTCAAAACAAAAATGTAATTTCATGTAGTTTTCTCTTGTCACACTTGACTGTATCCATAAGTGAAGTTACTGCCTTGCACATGATCTGTCTTCAAAGCAAACAATAAAACAGTGCCTTCCCGGCCCCAAATACTGCCATCATTGTTACTCACAAACAGCAGAAATCAAACTGTCCAAAACTGCTGGATTCTGACTATATCCTCATTACAGGCTGGTCTCTACTTTTTGTACTTGGTGCCAATGCAAATGTTGGTTACAGGATTTTCCCTCACTCGCTGCGAGACCACACTGATCATGCTCACTTCCTGCCTAGGGGCTTCTCAGCTGTGAGTCACAGCCCACTGCCCAACAGTCACCTCCGCAGCCAAACATGGCTAAGGAAAACTACTCAGCCTGGATTTTCCACTCTATATCTCGTTACTTAATGAGCAAAAGTGAAAGAGCATCCAGTACCATCAGAATTCAGGACTGGCGAGAGCTGCCAACTGGATAATATAAGTCAGTAAGGGGTCCATAGGAGCCATAGGAGTTCCTATTACAAAAAGTCACACTAACAGCTTCAGCAGGGGCATTGATCAGGACACTAAAGTGAGCAGAGCTTACTGTTCACCACATTAAAATCTATTCCTTTGCTCATTTTGCCATATACTGTTCCTAGCTGGTTGGGACATAAGCTCCACCTCTCCTGATTAAACTTCACAGTGTACTGAAGCAAATTATTACTGTTGCTCTTAATGGAAAACCCCTTCCAATAAAAACACTGCACAAACAGATCTTACCAAGCACTGACTCATTACCAAAATTAAAGGACAACAGTCATCCAACCCCATTAATTAATCCAAAATACAGTCTCATGCAAGCGTGCCCTCCTCTGCACCCCATCACGTACCGTGCTCTCCTTCTTCTCCTTAACAGATACACACATAGCTACGTACATTTTAGTGACACCTTCACCTTAAATTTCTGCATGGATTTCCCGTACCTTACACCATTTGGAGCTGATGGAACTGTGCATTTACTTTGAGGAATAACTCATTGGACTGCAAAGCTCTAGAGAAGTGACCACTTGTCATCTCCAGTCAATTTTATGTGTTCCAGTTAATCCTAGCAACAGAACAATAATGGCTATCTCCAATTTGTCTTCTACATGCTATTTCCTCATTTCTTCCTCTCTTAAAAAACCCAACAAACAAAACCAAAGCACAGGGAGAATGCTGGAAAAGGGATTTGCCTCTGCCCTACCATCTGGGCTGTGAGTATTTTTGGCTGCCATTTATTTGTGTGAGTCTTGAAGCTTGTCCTTCTTTTACTGCATTGAAGCAGGGCTGAAGTACACCAGCTCTCATTGTTGTTCCTGTGCTAAAACTCTTCTCCAGCTTTCACATCCCCCTCAGTGTTCTTACATGGTACCTAGCTCTGATTTCATGCTTTTTTTTCTTTTTAGTGAGTCTCAGACCATTAATTCTCTACAACTCATAGACATCCAACTTTCACACTGCCAAGATGGTCTTGTGTCATTTAGTTAACCTTGCCTACAGATTGTTAAATGCTCCCCCATGAGTCAATTCAATTTAACATCATACCACAGTAATGGTTCACAGGAATATAGATCAGATGCTTTCTCAATGCTGGACCTCAACAGGATGGAGAAATGGGCTGACAGGGACCCCATGAAGTTCAACAAGGAGAAGTGCAAAGTCCTGCACCTGGAGAGGAACAAGAAAATGGAGCCAGGCTCTTTTCAGTGCCAGGTCCAGAGGCAATGGGAACAAACTGAAATGCAGAAGGTTCCCTTTGAACATCAGGAAACACTTTTTTCTTGCAAGCACTGGCACAGATGGGCCAGGGAGGTTGTGGAAGCTCCATCTTTGGAGGTACTGAAAAGTGTCTAGACATGGTCTGGGACAATTGGTTCTAGGTGGTCGTGCCTGAGGAGGGGGTTGAACCAGGTACACTCCAGAGGTCCCTTGTAACCTAAACCATTCTGTGATTCTGTCTAAAAGCAGTAATAGGTTATTTCCCTTATAGAATCTTTCAACCAGCCTAAGAAACAGCATTGAAGTCAGGTTATCTTGTCACATTACTGGAAACTGTAGGAGGAAGAATGGGATCTGTACATTGGTTCATGTTGGAATGATTGGAATTCATGATTGGAATGAGCATCACTCGGCTGGGATGAGGAGAAACAGGATTGTGAGGTTTTATTGCTAGTTCCCATGATGCTTTTATGGATAGAATAGCTTAATCCCTCTGTGTTTTACTTAATCTACATGAATAATGAGAACACATTTTACTCCTTTACATAATTATGACTGGATAAGGTATGTAATTTAATGACCTTAACACGTTTTGAGATCATTATGTGAAAGACACCACACATACTGGTAACATCAGTTACTGAAATGGGAATACTAGCAAGAGAATGACTCATGTCCTAATCCAGGAATGTGTCCTAAACCATGAACATGGGGTGTGCAAGGACTTTGAATATACCCACAACAAGATTAAGACACAAACGAGGTCAAATGTTGGTAACCAAAATGATAATTCCCTTTTATTTACTACCAAGGAAGACAGTAAGGAGGAAAGATGGAAAAGTAGGAAAAAGCAAAGAATTAGAGAAAGCAAGAAAGGATCCCATGGACCCTTATGGCACTGGGTCCTCACTTGCACATGGTATGGACGGGGTCCCGGCCCTGGCGGCTCGCACTGTCGGCAGCTCGGGCATGAGAAGCTGCCATCTGCTCCTTTCGTTTTCCAAGCGTCGCAGGTTGCTCCAACAGACCCAAGCAGTGGTGAAACGGGTTGTTTTACAGCAGTTCCACAATTAAAGACCAAATTAACGTGTGGCTTAAAGTGTGAAATTGCTTTACATTTACATTATTAGTTAAATATAGGCCGTAGAAATGTGTGTGCTGCGTATATGAATATTAACAAATGCAGAGCCCATTTGAATGTGGCACAGGCAGCCTCCAAACCTCAAAATAAGAATCTGAGTCAAAGCATAATTGTGTGTAAGCTCAAAATTCTGTCATTAGTGTTAGTTGTCATCATTAAAGCAGATTCCTCCTGTGGTCACTTTAAACCATGTATCCTTTCTCTGACCAGAAATCAGCACTACTTTGAAACAAATATTTGGGTATTGAATCATTACAGCTCTTTTGTTGTTTAAATCATAATGTTTAGCCAGCAAGGCAGCTAACTTTAAAATCACTCAGCCAAGGAAAAGTTCCTGCTGTGGAAATGGAAAATAACTGATCATGTTTGAAGAGAATGGCAGCTCTACAGCAACAGGTCTCCTGTGTTTGACGGCTTGAGGAGAGCCAGGCACTTTGGCTATGGCCGGGAGAGGGGGCATTTGCCACAAAAAGGACAAACCCAAGAACCAGCATGGAGGTAAAGAGACCACAGGAGGAAGTGCCTGGAAGGAGTTTTGAAGCTTTGTTTGAAATACTGCAGCTAAAACTTTTAGAAATGATCTATCATAAAGTCAATTTCAATCACAGCTTTAAATGATTGACATTGTGTACTAAATTGCTGTTAGTATAATCTTTACTTTTTTTGATATTTCCTTCTGTAAGAATTTGGTTGTTGTTCTTTATCATTGGGAGAAACAGTTTGATGAGATTGGGAAGACCAAGCCTCAAAGCAGATAGTGTGCAGCTAGGTGTACTTCAGAGTGGAGCTATTTTCAAATGGACAGTAGAAACAGGAGATATACAGGTTTGGAAGAGAATTTTGCTATCTTAAGCTGCTTCTCTCTTTCAGAATAACTGTCCTAATACTGCTCTTGAAACAAGATTTTGGTTTTGCCGTTTTGAAAAAAACCAAAAGATAATAATAACTGAGTTTTTGACTCCCTGTGACAACCCTTCATATGTTTATCCCTAACCTAAGGATTGCTGCTGGAATAGCAAATCCAAAAATACTCCCTTTTCTTAACTCCTAGCAGAACTGTTTGCTACACAACAGGACATGGAGACCAATCAAGTGGCTTCACACACAGAGAAGACATCAGTGGGACAGCAACTGAATCATAATGAGTGTCTTCTAGAGACCCTTCTCTCTTCCAGAGTCTCTTGGCAATGCTCTTACCAAAACATTATGCAGCAGTGAAGATAGCAATGCTTTTATCTATTCCCCCTATGAACTAAAAGGAGGGCACAGCCCTGCAGCCAAAGCAGCATGCAGAGGAGAGGAGAAGTAAGGTTAGCATTTAAAGATGAGGTGAACACTTCAAAAATTCCCAATTCTTTGACCTCATTATGTTTTTACAGTTTCTAGAATAACAGTCTCCAAGAGCAGCTATGACATGTGCCAATCTGGAACTACAGAAAAATAGTGAAATAGAAGGCTTTCAGTCTAAGTAGTCTACATCTAGATAGTTGCAGTTATTAAATACTACAAACTTTTTCAAAGTCCATGTGTAGGAGTTTACTGACTAGGCATAAATGTACTTTCTTCCATTTTCAGCCCATTCTTTTACAAAGAACTGAATATTTAAGTACTTTTAGTTAGTTCACTTCTTTTTCTTGAAGCTGAGATGAAAGCTTGATTCAAGCTTCAAAAATTCCGACATGTTATAAGAAATTTTCTAAGGTCTGTTAGCAATGAGGTAAGCCAGTCCCACCAAGAGATACTTTCAGTGTTCTCCTATTCCAGCATTGCTTTTTCAATTGATGATATTTCTGGCCCTTGAGCATTTCCCACTTTGGGGAAGGAGAGAGGTTTTCTCTCTCTACTTCCACATATTACTTTCAATTGATGTATAACACTGAATTGATCCTAAACAAATTACAATAATGATTGTAATAATTATAATACAGATTAAGGCCTCAAATAGTGTAGCCAATCCATCAGTGACTAATTCCCAATTTCCTGCAGAATTTTGTTTAGCTGTTAAGTCTCTGTTGCCTGTTGTAATTCCTTGAGGAATTTTCTGGCTCATGACTCAGTGATAGGTATACAGGTGGTGATATTACTCAAATTGCACATTTTGCCAAGCTCTTGAACTAAATCTAGCACAAGGTTCCCAGTTTCTCCAGAGGAAGCTACATCCCTCTGACCTACTATTCTACAAAGTATAGAAATATGATCTGCATTAACCTTTTCATTTCAGACAAACACTACCATACACTCTATAACCATCAAAAATATTCACTTGATCCCAAGAACAATTTATTAAATGTTTTGTTTCAATCTTATCTGTAAAGGATTTGCTGTCTGCTGAACAGTCCAGTGAAGTGTTTCTTGATTTGAGGCTGGCTTTGTTCAGGTGTAGTGAATCCAGGAGTCTCAGCCCACAGTTTTCACAGCCATGTGGATAGTCAGGAGAACTTGGAATGATCCTTTCCACTTTTCTTTAAGTGGTTCATTATTCCACATGTGAACCTATACCTAATCCCTGGGTTGATGAGGACGTACCTGAATGTCCAAGGTTGTTGAGGATGCTAAATAACAAACCTATGCAAAACTGAGAGCTCTTTTCCCGAAGACAATACATAGTCTTTTAAATTATTATTTCCTATCACATGGCTTTCTCCTGAGATATAGTTCATTTGATACAGCCTGCCTTAAACAATTTCATAAGGACTTAATCTTTCTTTAGATCTAGGCTGTATTCTAATTCTTAATAAGGCTAAAGGAAAAGCCTGAGGCCATCTTAGTGAAGTTCCTTGACAAATCTTACATATTTGCCTTTTCAAGTTTCAGTTCATCCTTTCTACTTTTCCACTGGACTGAGGTCTCTAAGGAGTGTGGAAATTCCATGTAACTCCCAAGCACTTTGCATAAAATTTGAACTGTTTCAGCCACAGAATGAAACGCTCTGTCTGAAGACAGGCTCAGTGGTACCCCAAATCTGGGTATAATTTCCTTTAACAGAACTTCTTGTTACTTCTTGAGTTTTGTTGCTGCAACAGACAAAGGCTTCTGGTTATCCAGATAAGCTATCTACCAAGAACAATACCAATAACCATCTTCCCAGAGCAGTTCTAAAAATAAGTCTTGGTTTAAGATAGTTTAAAGAGGTGGACACTCTAAAATGAGTTACCTCCCCTTAGTTCCATCCAGTCCCTTTCCACCAATAAGGAACAAATACAAGTAGATATAAGTGAATAGATAACAATTTATTGACAAGTGAAATAGCAACAGGCAAAAAATAACAGTAAGTAATCACTAGATAGTGATCACTGGATACAAAATTGCTAAACTTCACAAATGTTATGGGAACAAAGAGGCACCCAAAATGGTGGAAACACCTGCAGGGTGACCCAGACTCAGGGATTGGCTCACTTTGCAAACTTCACTCCAAAACAGTTTTTGATAGTGTGTGGAAAATTACGGTGCCAAAGACCGGTGTCCACGGAAGAGTCCTGCAAAAATCAACTTTATTTGAATAAAGGATGAGCCTAGTGGGCCATACCCCTGTGAGGTCTCTCAAGTTTTTGGAGGCCTCCTTTTATCCTAAACTCCCAACCATATGTTGCCCTCCTCCCTTCCCCATTGGCTGCGGTACTAGGAATGTACAAACTTCCCAAACTACCTACAATATNACAATTTATTAAATGTTTTGTTTCAATCTTATCTGTAAAGGATTTGCTGTCTGCTGAACAGTCCAGTGAAGTGTTTCTTGATTTGAGGCTGGCTTTGTTCAGGTGTAGTGAATCCAGGAGTCTCAGCCCACAGTTTTCACAGCCATGTGGATAGTCAGGAGAACTTGGAATGATCCTTTCCACTTTTCTTTAAGTGGTTCATTATTCCACATGTGAACCTATACCTAATCCCTGGGTTGATGAGGACGTACCTGAATGTCCAAGGTTGTTGAGGATGCTAAATAACAAACCTATGCAAAACTGAGAGCTCTTTTCCCGAAGACAATACATAGTCTTTTAAATTATTATTTCCTATCACATGGCTTTCTCCTGAGATACAGTTCATTTGATAGAGCCTGCCTTAAACAATTTCATAAGGACTTAATCTTTCTTTAGATCTAGGCTGTATTCTAATTCTTAATAAGGCTAAAGGAAAAGCCTGAGGCCATCTTAGTGAAGTTCCTTGACAAATCTTACATATTTGCCTTTTCAAGTTTCAGTTCATCCTTTCTACTTTTCCACTGGACTGAGGTCTCTAAGGAGTGTGGAAATTCCATGTAACTCCCAAGCACTTTGCATAAAATTTGAACTGTTTCAGCCACAGAATGAAACGCTCTGTCTGAAGACAGGCTCAGTGGTACCCCAAATCTGGGTATAATTTCCTTTAACAGAACTTCTTGTTACTTCTTGAGTTTTGTTGCTGCAACAGACAAAGGCTTCTGGTTATCCAGATAAGCTATCTACCAAGAACAATACCAATAACCATCTTCCCAGAGCAGTTCTAAAAATAAGTCTTGGTTTAAGATAGTTTAAAGAGGTGGACACTCTAAAATGAGTTACCTCCCCTTAGTTCCATCCAGTCCCTTTCCACCAATAAGGAACAAATACAAGTAGATATAAGTGAATAGATAACAATTTATTGACAAGTGAAATAGCAACAGGCAAAAAATAACAGTAAGTAATCACTAGATAGTGATCACTGGATACAAAATTGCTAAACTTCACAAATGTTATGGGAACAAAGAGGCACCCAAAATGGTGGAAACACCTGCAGGGTGACCCAGACTCAGGGATTGGCTCACTTTGCAAACTTCACTCCAAAACAGTTTTTGATAGTGTGTGGAAAATTACGGTGCCAAAGACCGGTGTCCACGGAAGAGTCCTGCAAAAATCAACTTTATTTGAATAAAGGATGAGCCTAGTGGGCCATACCCCTGTGAGGTCTCTCAAGTTTTTGGAGGCCTCCTTTTATCCTAAACTCCCAACCATATGTTGCCCTCCTCCCTTCCCCATTGGCTGCGGTACTAGGAATGTACAAACTTCCCAAACTACCTACAATATGTCGTCCTCCCAACATGTACCCCCATACCCATTCTTCTAGAATATGATTGGGTCTTTCAGGTTATCTAGTTATATGGTCTGATCTCTCCTAGACTCTCTCTAGGAAAACCTGAAAATTTTAACATTTTAAAATTTTCCCATATGAATATGGAACTAGGCTCTGTGGGTCATGAACAGGGAAGGCTCTGAGTAGCTTACTGAGATAAGAGATTTACTGGATTGTCTCAAGGACTTCAATAGTCTTGGCTTGTTGCTGGATTCTGTCTTCCAGCCTTGCCATTTTCATTTCCAGCCTGAAAAAGAAGTACAGGCCTTATCACAGAAGTCCACAAGAGAACAAATCCCGAAGGAACAGTATAAAAAAACCTCACCTTAAACAAAAGCATCTTTAAAAATCATGTATTAGGATCTCATTGGGATGCAAGATCACAGTTCTGTTGTTTCCACAGAATCACACAAAGTAAAGCCTTGCTCCACTGTCTTACCTTTGACAGTGCTCTTCCAGCTGGAGGATAGCTGCAGCTGAAGAATCCAAAGATTCAGCCAGACGGCCTTGCACATTCCTCAAAATTTTTATTACCTTCTTCTCCTTTAGGGCATTCTTCAATGACTCAGCATAATAATCATTTTTGTTAAGAGATTCTTTCAGGTCCTTGAGCTGTCAAACCACAAGAACAATCCCCAGGAGAAAGCTTTTATATATCAAAAAAAGCAGAGTGCTTTGACTCTGCTGTTAACTTCCAAAACCTGTGTTACTTCCTTATCTTTTATAGTGGGCCCTCTCCTACACTGATTTCCTGGAGTGCTTCCTAAAGACTGGCACAACACTCCTCCTCTCCTTTCTCAAGGATTCTGAACACACTTTGTGGCTTGTTCTGGTGTCGTGATTTAGGAATGGTATTCCCCAAATTCGTGCTCCTACTTTGACTCTCCAAACCACACTGCTGCTCCCTTGCTCCCTCCTTCCCTCTCTCCTCACCCCTGTGACAGGAAGGAGAGGAGAACACAAAAGGCAAAGGTCATGGGTTCAGTTAAGAACAATTTACTGGAAACAGCAATGAGATAAGAAAACAGTAACAGCAACAATACTCATAAAGAAGAGTGTTCAAGAGAGAAGTAAGAGATTCAGATGCAAAAATCTCAGAACCAGTGTTACCCAACCACTCCCTTTGCCACAGTACTCAACCACAAGGGAACAGACTGCCTTTACTTTCCCCTTCCCCATGTACCGCTCCCCTTCCCACCCCCCACCCCGGCTTCGCTTCCTCCACCCTTTGTCCTCCACCAATAACCTGAGGTGGGATAGAATAACTCAGGGCCCTAGCCATGCCCCCTCCTGGCTACCGCAAAAATTAACCCTGCCCTGCCCAGAACCAGGACAGATAACTATTCCAACGTGATTAGAAACTCCTCCTCTTCCTAACTCGATAACAATGGTGATGGAGAGAAGAAATACTACAAAACATTAGCGCAACACTCCAAAAGGCCTACTCTTTCTCTGTCAACACACAGTCCACTTTGACAAACCATAAAGAAGCAAATACTGTGTGCTCCATGAAGCTTGGGAAGCAGCTTTTTGAAAGGAATACAGTCCTTCTCCAATTAAGGAGAAAGTGACATCACAACTTTTTAATTGTAGTCATCAGACATAAAATAAATCGGGTCAGTTATGTGTCACTCAACTTACTCCTGTTGCAAAGTTGTGTAGTGTACTAAGACCACCTTAGTGCACTCTCCACTGCTACTTCAAGTGGTGTCAACAGGCAAACATCAAAGGCAGCAGTGCTGCTCCTTCCCCTGAACCACCTCCTGTTACACAAAAGTCTTAAGGAATCATCAGTTCCCTGCTCTGTTTACTACAAAGAAGGCTTGGGACCCTGCCAAGAAACAGGCATTTTCCATACCCTAGTTTTACACCTCTCCAGTTTCTCCAACAGCAGTTTCTGTTCTTTCCTGCTGTTGGTCTTCACAGTTCCAAGTGGAACGACTTCCAGGGAGTTCTTTTTGAGAATTTTGTCAAGCTTCTGCCTGGCCAATGGCTAAGGAAATGGGGTTTCATAAGCATGGCAAAATCAGTACGAACATGACAAGAAAAGCAATGCTACAGGTTGAGGGAGAGGTTGGCCAGCAGGTTGAGGGAGGCAATTCTCCCTTTCTACTCTGCTCTTGTGAGACCCCATTTAAAGTACTGTGTCACCCTCTGAGGCTCCCAGCAAAAGGCATACAAGGACCTGATAAAAAGAGGCCAGAGGAGGGCCACAAATACATTCATAGGGCTGGAACACCTCTGCCATGGAAAAAGGCTGAGGGATTTGGGATTTTTCAGTTTGGGGAAAAGCAGGCTCTGGGCAGATCTTATTGTAGCCTTTTAACATAGAAAGAAGGAGAGATATTTTTACCAAGGATTGTAGTGACAGGTCATGGGGCAATGGTTTAAAATGAAAAGATGGTAGATTTAATTAGATAAAAGGAGGAAAATTTTCCAAGTATTGTGATGGAACA
>VYZR01086328.1:22626-35991 GCA_013400675.1 Oxylabes madagascariensis
GGCGCTCCCGGCCCCGCCCCGGGGCCGCCGGGCGGGCGCTGCCGCCGCCGCGGCTGGCGGGGCGGGGGAGCCTTCGCCGGGAGTGCCGGCCCCGGGGGAGGCGAGAAAGCTGGGCCCCTTCCCGCCCTGCAGCTGTGGCTCAGCCCGGCGCTCCCTCCCCGGTTTCTGGGTGTTGCGGCCGGAACCGGAGGTTTGCGTCAGGTGCCACCAGGGGCTGTGCAGCGTGGCATGCGGACCTTGGCGATAAGATTCCCCCAGAGTCCGCCGAGCTCTGTGCCTCGTTGCCAGGCAGGGTTTTGCTGCCAATAATTTTTTTTTTTTTTTGGTAGCGTGTTATAGTGAAACGATGAGAATGCAGGAGAAGCTTATATGTCCGTATTTGAGTTAGTAGCTCTGTTTCTTCCTCCGCCTTGTTCTTCCTGTCCACAATATCAGCACTGGAGTAATGAAATTTAAACCAGAAGTAGTTACAAGAGCTCTAATGCTGTATATTTTAAAACGAATTTTAAGAAAAACTCTACTGTTCCCTGATGTTTTTTAAATTGTGGAGCTTGACACGTGCAGTACCTTTCTTATATATTTGACTGCTGTAGACAAAACAGATAGGACCTAAAAAATCCTTGTGTCTTTTGTCTCTATTTCTGGTTTGCTTTTTTTGCCTCTTGGTATTGTTTTCCTTTGGAGGCTTCAGCACGTAGTAATCTGAGGATATGTTCCCCGTCTTACTGCTGCAAATCGAATCTTCATCCCTATGACATTATACTCTCAGAATATAAAAAGATGGCTTGTGAAAGGGTGCTTGGAAGTTAGATACCTTGCTTCCTTTGTGCTGACATAGAGGATCGGTGATATAAGGATATTATCTTGTTGTGCTAGATTGATTACTAAAACCAGAAGCTGTTATAAGAGCTCTAAGGCTGTGTATTTCAGAATTAATTTTAAGAAATACTCTCCTGTTTCCTAGTGTTTAACCTGAGGAGCTTGATTTGTGCAGTAGCTTTCTAAGTAGATCAAGGTCAGTGCTAATCTTTCAGCTGCTCTTCTGCTCACTTGCTTGCAAAATACCTGGCTTTGACTGAAGCCAGTACTTGGATTAGAAACAAAAGTCATTAAATGTGAAAGGTATGTTAGCTTGGAAACTGTTATGTTTCCATGGAGATGGGGATATAAGAAATCTAAAAGATTTTAGAACTGTAGACTCCTGCTCTTCCAGAAGACTGAATCTTCAGCTGGCACTGCAGTTAACATGAGGTTGCTTCCTACTTCTGCTGTTACTCTAAAGTGTTACATTGCCTTGGGCAATGGTTTCTCCCCTCCCCAGAGACCCCCAGAGTCAGCGACTATATAGTTTGACCCTTCCTCCCCTTTTCAGACCCTATTGGCTGAGTTCCAGTTATCTCTTCTAGGAGAAACCTAGATAAGACCCTCTTCTTCCGCTCTCTCCCTCTTTCCCCCCTGGAAGACATGGAATAAACATCTGCAGTCATATCTTGGGGTTAGAGCCTCTTTTGTGCCCTTTGTCCCGTCTTGAAATATCCCCCGAAGCTCTCCAGGTCTGAGCTGGCATTGGAATCCTGGCAGGGGCGAAATAGGGGGCATATTTCACTAAAGCAGGTCAAAGTTTTAGTGCTGGAGATTGACTGTGTAGAAGATCCCAGCACAGGGCTCTAAAAGCAGCTTTATTCTCAGCTGTTCAGTGGAAAGGGGCCTCTACCTTTGGCAGACCTTGCTTGCAAGGTCTTCCTATTTAGAGTAATAGAATTGCATTTCACGTACAGTGTAAGAATTGGGTAAACTACTAATTAGGCTGTGTGTGTCTTAAAGCTGGATCTGGGAAATGGGAGGACTGCTTATCTGTTCTGGTCCATTTTTGATCTACCTTAATAATCTCAGAATCTCCTGATGACAGAGTAGGACAAAATCGCCTCCGCTTAGGTGAGTCCCTCTTTTCCTGAACAAACTCCCATTTTAAAATCCTCAAGTGGTTCTCTTGAAAGATGCACATATTTTGTGTACTAAGATAGCTGTGGTTTTGAAGCTGACCTTTCTGCTGTTACGAAAGCACTGCTCAGGAAACAAGACCGTAAATGTAGTTGTGAATGTGAAAAAGTCAAATATACCATTATTAATCTTTGTCATAAATCCACTGTAAGCTATTCCGAATGTTCTTTTCTGTTTGGCTCATGAAATAGGTGTTGGAAAAGTAAATTTAAAGCTTTGTGTGCATTCAGGCTGTTGTAAAAGCCTACTGTTAGTGAAAGGGAGAGGTCTTGCCCTTCTCTTGCGCTGGTCATGACTGCACAGTCCTATTCCATTCCAACTTTATGTTGTTTCTTGACTTCCTGATGTGTTTTTGCTGAGGTTTTCTTTCACTTGAATGACTTTTTGCTGGGGCATTTCTTAGCTGTTCTAGTGAGTTAAAGTCTCTCAGGTGCATCCCAGGTGACACATAGTAAATTAGGGGGTGAGGGCGTGCAATTCTTTCCCCTCCTGGCAGCGGGGCATGCAGTTGGGTTTCTCCTGGAACTGTACCTTCGCCCAGGATTTTTTGTAATATCTTAAAGATGTTCTTCTTTTCTGCTTTGGTTACAGAAAAAATGACAACTTACATTTTTCTCTTCTTACAGGAAGAGGATGATTGGAAGGAGTTTGAGCAAAAGGAAGAAATTGATTATAGCGGTCTTAGAGTTCAGTCCATGCAAATAAGGTACTACTTTTTCTCCTTTTTTTTCTTCAGCATAATCCCCCAGTGTCTAAAAAAGGATGAGTTTTTTCTTCACAGCTGCTTCCATGGAGTGCAGTTAAAGAGAGGTTTGATATGTTTCTGATAGTACACAAGTTTTCTGCTGGGTAATTTAACTTCAATTGGTCTCTGCCGGTGTTCTCTTTCTTTTCTAAATCTCTGTTCATACTCTAGATCTATCTGTTTTGCTTGGGACTCAGGTTTTTTTTGTTACAAATGCTTAACATTCCCCTTCGTAAAGATAGTCAAATAGGAATTTCTCAGAGTAGTGCAGGGTAGTAATTCCCACTGAATCATTTGACTGCTGTAAGGGTATCTGACTCAATCTACTCAGCATCTTCAGTTGGGGAGCAAATTCCTAAACCATTGCATTTGTATTTAAAAAAACCAAAAATGCAGTTGGTGAAAGTAGTGTCCCGTGATAAGATCCCACAGGGTTGCATTTATAAATCTAATCCATGATTCCTTGTTCATTTTCTTCATTCGACTTTTCCTGTTGTCTGGTGCAAAGTAAGTCTACTTATGTCTGTCCTGGTTAAGAAGAACATTTCATTAGGTCAGAAAAGGGTTTTTTATTACCTCAATTGTAGACTGAGAATGTCAGATAATCCTCATCGTCCGGGTATTGGTGTTCAAAATAATGTCATCTTAAAATCAGCCTGCCTGTAACCAGTGCAATAGATGCTTTCTTCGCTGTTTGAGCAGGTCTGACATTTATGGAATTATTTACTGCTTTGGATCACAGCATTCCTCCCACTCCTTTCAGTTAACTAGTCCTTTGGGTCATTCGCATGAATTTGTCCCACAAACTGTCCATGGCATTGAAGTGTCACAGTGGATAATCACGTCTGATTAGACAACCAGTGAGCTGCAGCTTCACTGACTGCTGGTGCTGTTTGACTGAAAAGCCTTTACTTTGGTTTTCCAGACAAAGGCCAGCATTGCAAATACTTTTCATGCTGTGGTAGATTTTTGGGCATGTGGAAGTTTCTGCCACAGGATTTTTGTAACCATTCAATTAGTGGATTCAAGGGAAGAGTGGAGAAGTACATGGAAGAAAAAACCACTAGAGGTTATAAATGATCCATGTTTGGAGGTCTCTTTGATGAAAAAAATACAGAGTGTCTGGAGGGGGGTGGGATGCTCCCTGGTTTGCTCTGTTGTAGTTAAGTCTGTAGACACTGTTTCTGACTGTCATTTAAAATAAGGTGTTTAGGCCCTTAGGCCACCTTACCATGGTTGTTACTGTGTTTGGATGAACAGTGAAAGGCCATTTACAGGCATTTTTTTTCTGTTCCCTCACCATCACTTACACAAAAGGCTTACACAGATCATGATTAGTTGGATTTGGTGTATTATGAACTTGTGAATTCACACCTCCATTTTAGCACACAGCTTTCAGTAGTAGCTTTGGCCAGCAAATTATTTTGGATGTCTCACTACACCTATGCAAAATAAAATAGTCCAAATAAAATACAGCTGAGCTTTTGGATTGGGTCTATCTTTGAAAAATTTCCATTTTTCTGTCTTGTGCTTTTTTTTTTTTTTTTTTTTGATTGCTTGCTTTTAAAAAAGAGATCTGAGTTTGTTTGTAGATTGTAAATTACTCATACATATAAGGGTGTTTCTTAAGGTGTTGTGGTTATAGGAAAAGTGAGCTCAGTACTTGCTTTCTTTCACCACTACTCCACTAATTCTTCCTCTTGACTACAGCATTTTATGGAAGCTGTAGGCCTTTCCTGCTTTATCTTCTCATTCCTTCCAAATGCACAACTGTGTTAGTAAGAGAAAAGCATCTCTGCTCAAAATAAGACACCTATTTGTGATCACTTTGTTCAAACTGATTTTTTTTTTTATTCTTTTAGGAGCTTTTTCCCTTTTCAGTTGCCGAGTTACATAGCAGTATGCCAGAAATTGTTCAGATGGAGTTGCTAGTACAGTGATTACAGGACTCGCGTAGTCTGGTTTAATTTAGTATCTTCAGCATGGCAGCCATGGAATCTTGTCTTACGAGGATTGTGTAATCTCTGGTAAATCTTAAACCTTTGTTTGTAAGGTGATACTGATCATTTCTCTCTTATAGTGAAAAAGAAGATGATGAAAGTGAAAAAAGAGAAGAACCCGGTGATAGTTGGGAAGAGACTGGTGGTGGTGGTGGTGTAGACCGATCATCTGGTCCTTGGAACAAGTCAGCTCCTGCACCAGCCCCTGTCATTGAACCGATTGGTAAATTTAACTCAGACTTGTTCTTTTTTTCCAATCAGAAGTGCATCAGGTGGAATTAAGCCGCTCAGTGGGTAGAGCTTAAGAACAGTTCCTGTTCAGGAACCTCTTAATGAACTAATGGCGTGTTTGGCATACCAGCCATCAAGAAAATCTTCATGGCAAGGGATCTGAGGAACAGAATTCAATTTGAAGTATCTGTCAGATAGGGTCTTTTTATTTCCGACTTCAAAAAGGGGGGAAGCATTCTGTCTTAGCAGGAGATCCCTCTGTTTTGCTTCTCTAAAATACCAATTGGAAGCATTTCTGTTGATCTAAAAATGCTGCTTTAAAACTTCAGTGGATGTTCAGCCAGTATCTGATCTTTTGTGGCCATTAGTAGCAGACTTTTCTAATCAGTTCTTAGAGTATTAAGAACATGACATTGCAAAATAGATTTTTTTTAACTAGGATAGGATTAATTTTTTCATTAAGTACAGTTTATTAACATCAGTGGAGATAAACTACTTAGTCATTCTCTGAGATCAGACTATCCTTTTCCACTGAGAAATCAATTGAAAAATTGCCTATGTTCTTTCTTGTTTGTAAAGGAGGTAAAATTAATTAGTGTTACTTCATCTTGGATTTTTACCTTAAGTGCAAACTATTTGGACAGTCCCCTCTGCATCTGGAGAGGTGTAAAACACCTATATAGATTTGGCATCTATATAATTATGTATTTAAATCTGTTTTAAATGTGTTTAAATTTTGCTAATAAATTGCAAATGAGAAACATGAAGTCCTCATTAGTAGTTCAGATTCCCTAAATTTTGTGAGACAATACACTGGAGCCACGGTTTAATTTGACTGAGTGTAGGTTAAGTTAGGTGACACCCGATTTCCTGCCTTGTCTAAAATACTTGCTTCCAAACCTTAAAAAGTGGAAAAACATACTTACAAGATTCTTTTCATTTCTTCTTTGTGGAGTTATGTTTGTGCGTTGGTTGTTTTGCGTTCTTTTCTGCAGACTTGTTCTCACGTGTGAATCTCGTTCTTTTCCCTAGTTACAGAAACTCCAGAGCCGGTGCAGACTGGTGGCGTGTACCGGCCGCCCGGTGCCAGGGAAGGCGGGCGGCCACGGAGAGCACAGCAAGGACCACCAGAGATCTACAGTGACACGCAGTTCCCCTCACTGCAGTCCACAGCCAAGCTTGTAGACAGTCGAAAGTAAGTGCATTCCACTGATTGCCCCAGAGATTTGTAA
Source organism: Oxylabes madagascariensis (assembly GCA_013400675.1). Lineage (NCBI taxonomy): Eukaryota > Metazoa > Chordata > Aves > Passeriformes > Timaliidae > Oxylabes > Oxylabes madagascariensis. The sequence continues at coordinate 28,836 of VYZR01086328.1, forward strand.
CTGCCTTCTCGGAGTTCTTATTTTGTCCTAGTGCTTAAGCCTGAATCTTTCCGTAGAGGAAAGGGGTGGTAAATGTATTTTCCAGCTCCATTCCTGTGAAATAACTTTCACAGGATGTAGCCCAGTGAGACAGCCAAACAAGACTGCCAATTACATTATCTTTGATGGCTGAAGGGTGTCACTGAATATTTCTGCTGTTGACAGCATCTGCTTCCCTCAGACCCTAGACTAGCCATGGTGAGGCTCTGCATTCCTCCCTTCAGCAGACAGATGTAGGAAGTCCTGAGCATGCAGCCTTCTTGTTAGAGATGTGAAGGTGGTTTAACTGGAGGAGTGGGGTTTAATACAAATACCAATCAATACACTTGCTGTCTGAGCTGTGGTTTACAGAGATGAGCTTCCCCAGTTTTGCTGAAGTGTTTTGTGTTACGTGGTGCTGAAGACTTCAGTCTCACCCTATATTTGAATCCTGATCTTTCTATAACCTTATTCCCAGTAGAAGAGATGGCTAGGCCAATACCTAATTCGCTTGGGGGATTTGGGGTGGTTTTTTGTTATTGTTTGTTTGGGGTTTTTTTCCATCCTGCTTTGCTATGTTACTATTTAATACAGCGTAGGAGAAGCTTTGTTTCCTCCGAGTATTTTTTTGGTGTAGCAAAGGAGACAAGCTGTTACTGATGCTTTGTGATTTGAATGGTGCAAATTGAGCCAAGACAAAATTCTGAATGAGCGTTCTAGAAAATTACTTCTGCTTTCTAGAACCTATTTTTCATAAATGAACTTAAATTTACTTTGAGAATGTTAATGTAAACTGTACTGGGTGATGAGCTTGTTTTGGAGATAGGGTTTTAAAAGATTTGCTTGGGAATGTTTAGGTGTTCTGTTAAACTCTAGATCATAGTGTTTGTTCTCTGTTAGTAATGTTTTTGTTGGGGTGGGGTGGAAATGGACTAGAAATTCACAATTCACAAGTTAGTGATAAGATATTTACTGATTACATTTATTTTCCCATAGGGATAAAGAAATGGAGAAGAGCTTTGAAGTAGTAAAATACAAATCTAGAGGTAGGGATGAGGTCTCAAAAAACCAGGCACTTAAACTTCAGCTAGACAACCAGTATGCTGTGCTTGGGGATCAGTAGAGCTGCACACACATTACAATTAAGGAATGCTTTTTGGTAACTCTTCTACTAAGGTAACTAAACTACAGCTAACAGCTATGATGAACGTGCCACCTTATTTCTGCTGGATCTACTGCAGCAAGTGCAGACTACTTTGACATAAGTGATTGGTTCTCCTGCACTATGGAAGCATAATATGTTGCAACTTCTCCATTGGATATGGGGCAGATTAATGTAAATGATTGAACCAGAGTCATCAGTGTGCTTTAATTGCTCAGAAAGATACCTACAGCCAGTGGTCATTTCAAAATCTTTTTATGTTCAGATACTGAGCCTTCGTAAAGGTTGACTACCTCAGACTTGATGCACTCATTGTGGACACCATGTGGATCACAACTTCTGGAAGAGAAGGTTACAGCTGTTTTAGTGGCCATCTGAAACTTGAAACCAGCTCTACTGGATTCCTGTCAGAAATCCTGCAGAAGTCAGCCATTTGGTTCCAATTTGCTATAACAAAGATTTAAGTGACCTTAATGACAAACCTGTTCGTTCCCCTTCTGAGGAATCCTGTCATGTGTAGCCATAGCCTACTAGAGACTTCTGGAGCGTCCCATACCACTCAGACTATCCAAGTACAACAGAGCTGTAGTTTGTTTACCTTTCTAGAGTGCTGTACGGAAGTAACTGCAAAACAAATTAAAACTCATTCAGTATCAGATTTGAGGAATGATGGGTTTGAATGGTTTGTTTGCGTTAGCCATTTTCAAAGTTGTCTACGTTGTTTTTTTTTTTCTATTACCCACAAAAGAAATGCCTGCCTTGTTTCTGATATCGATTTGCAGTCTATTTAAACAATGGTAAGATGTTGTAGTGAAATATGATTTATTTTGGTTTTTGTCATGAAGTTTGTCTTTCTCACCCTAAAGCACTAAGACTTAGAGTTTTGATTTGACACAGAGGTATCCAGACTCCCAACTACAGTCTTCAGAATTTGTCCTTTAAAAATGAGACACGTGGCAGTAGCGATACTAGGTAAAAACCATCTTCTATCAAAAACAATTATTTATTTGTTGAGGAGTGATGCCTTCTTGATAAACAGAATAACTTAATATGCAGAGAGAGAACTAAAGCTGGTAAGCCTGATTTGTTTGGCTACTTCTGTGAAGCATGCAGCTCTCTGAGGCAGCAGTCCTCCAGGTATAACTCATTCACCGTCAGAAAGTCTAGTAATGATGGAAGGCAGTGACTTCTTTAAGTTACTTAATTTAGTGGAAGTAGGCAAAATGGCACTGGTACACTAGGAATATAGGACATTGCCTGTAACTGTTTCAGTGAACCAAACCTGTCAAGTACCAGAAGCGTTCTGCTGTAACTGTTTTTCTCTTCTCTGAATTTTTACACCAGAAGCAAAATGAAGTACAATAGTGGTGTGCTCCAGTGTTGAGGTTTCTCAGAGTAAATGCCAAAAAATAGACCAACATCCATAAGAGTTGCCAATGGCAAGAAAAACAAGGGAACAAAACAAAGCTTGCTTACGTGTGTGGGAGTACTGTGTATGTGCAGAAGATAAGGATAGTTCAGGAATCACCCAGCTGGGTTCCCTTTGACTAACTGCTGACTTGCTTTAAATTTACTTCTCTGAGGCCAATGCAGATTTTGCTGTTGACTTCAGTGGGGCTGGGGTTTCACCTGGTTCTTTTGTGCACAGACTAAAACTGGCCTTGCCCTTGCAGAGTTAACTGTCTATAAAAATTCTGCTAGAAGCTGCTATTAAAGAGAGGGCTCAAGAGACTATTCCTAAGGTTGGAGACTTCATTTGGAAACAAAACCCCGCTGAAAGACTGATACCAATACCTTGGACTCTGAGCCATGTATCTTCCTTGAAAATCCATTGTTGCCAGCAAAAGTGTTGTTGTCACAATTTCTGTGGAATTTATGGTAAATGGACATGTCACTTGATGGGGTAGAGATGTTAAGTCTTAAAATGCTTTTCCTGATGCTCTAAAGAGATTGCGATCACTAATGCACATGAATAGTTTTAGTCTCCTGTGTGAAGGGTAGATGAGACTGTCCATTGTACCACCTTTATTTGAGGTTTTTGGGCATGAATTCTGGCAGTTCAAGAAAACCCTGTAAAAGTTTCAAATCAAATAAAATGGAAATACACATGGATTCTGGAGTCTAGTGAGTCTTTACGTTTCAGTTTGAGCTCATGACCATAGAATAGCAGAGGAAACAGCATTTGGACCTCTTCAGGGGTAGGCCATGAAGCGGGCAGTTGGCCTTATGGTCAGGTGGGCTCTATTTCAGAGCTTATAGCAGTGCATATCAATACAACTTATTTATACATGCAAGTTTAGTTTGCTACTTGGCACAGGGCCTTCTTGCTCCCACCATAGAGGACTGGTTTGAGATTATGTGTTGAGTATGAATGAAGCTTTAATTGGCTTTTCACTCAAAAGTACCTCTGCTAAATTTAAGAATGGGGAAGAAAATCCCAACCTCTGGATGGCTGCTATCACTGGAGCCCATCAGGTACTGATAACTAAAGGTGTTCCTTTGGGGGCTTCTCTCAAACATATCATTCCAGTTTCTTTCTGGAGGCATAAGGAAAAAGAAGCAGAAATGCAGCAGATTTCCATAGTACAGAATGTTAAACTGTTTTTAAAAAAGCGCTTCTCATGTTAAACATAGCTGCCAGCAACTGTCAAAATGCCAGTTGTCAGTATCTTCCTCGTACCAAGCAATTGCTCTGCATGCCTGAAATTTTTAAAGTCAGTCCTCCGCGGAAGCTCAGTATGCTTTGGAGACTCTGAAGTCGAACTTTATCTGGTTTGTTGTTGCTTTCATTTGAGGCATGCTAAGAATGTCCTTTTCATTCCTTCGAAGTGCTCCTTGAAGGCTCATTCCATGAATGAAGGGTTGTCAGTTGTAGAGATGAGATTCTTTATGCCAGTCCATAGAATGCCGCTGTCTGCTGCTTCAGGGACTCCCTGGCCTGTCACATGCTTTTATGGTGGGTTGCTTGTTAATTCCCTGTTTAAAAGTTCTGTTCTACTTTCTCTGGCTTACAATAAAACATAGCCATAAAATTACCAACTTGCTGGTAGAATGTGGAAATGTCCAGTGCTTACTGGGAAAAGAACAGTTTGGATTTGTGTTTCTCAGTGATGCAGTCTGTATTTAAGGATGTTAAAAATGCAAAACCCAGGTAATTTTAATGAAGTTGGGCTTCTCAAATGCCTCCTGTAGGTATCTGGAATCAGTGTTTACTTGAGCTGATGATAAATGTAGGAGAGGATGGATTAGTTTTGCCCCTGCCCATCTCTCCAGTTTAGCTGTGTCATGTTAACCTTATTCACAAATGAAGAGGAATTGACAATTAAAAGTGACTGTCTCCCGTTACTTCAGTTTTGTATTTGTAGCTAGCTTTACCAGTCATGTCCACAGTAATGTAGATGAATTTTTAATGTACCAGTTGTGCTAGAGGCCTGACACCCCAGGGAATAGGGCTTTTGGTATTTGACTGCATCTGTCAGCTCTTGGAAACTTTGACCACACCATGGCTGAGATCTCTGTGTTGTTCAGGTCAAGTAAACACAATATAAGTTTGATTGGGCTGCACAGCTTTGCTTATCTGAGCTTTTGCAGTAGTTGTAGCTTTTTGCCTTTATAATTTCTGCCTGGTTGAGCAGTTTTAAACTTGCTTGTGGTTTTCTGTCAAATACCCTAACTGAAATGGAGCAGGGATTAATAGGGTTTCATGTGCTTAAATCAGGTTGCTTACTTACAAGGTAGTAATATAATTCTGATATTGACATGGTCAGAAATTTATACCTCATTGGCCCAAGAAGCTAAATTATACCAAAACCACCTTGCGTACTATAAAATCTTTATGAACAGCCACGATCCAGGTTTTGTTGCTCGACTGTAACTTAGTTCCCAGATTCTTTCTCCTTGTTTTCAGCTTTTAATGTTACTACTCGTTTTTAATGATAAATAGGGCATTTTATGTGGCAGTATAAGAGAATAATATGTATACTTAAACTTCAGATATATGAATTAGGTATGCACAGAGGGGAGGAAATCTGACATATTTGCAGATAAACTCCAGGAGGAGTTAAAAAGACAGCTTGTCTGTATTGAGGTTAATGCGAGAGCCTGCAAGCTCTAGCAGATGGAGGAAAAAGTGACAGCAGAAAACAGAAGTGAAGAGTCTAAGTCATAACAATACTGTATCTAAATTTTGGCTTCTCAAGCATCACCTGTAGTTCTGCCATGTTCTGTTTGAAGTGAAATAGAGCAGGAAGGAAGATTAATAAATAAATTAGAGAGAGTGGAAATGATGCAAATAAAACATAGGTGCTATAAGAAGAGAGGGATTAGGAGGGTGGTTTTCTTAATGATAGCTTTAAGTGCATAGCCTGAGGCAGGGAGTGGAGTGTCAGACGTTGGATAGCACAAGTGCTGTGTGGGTAGGCACTGCTTGCTCAAGTGACAGATTCATCTGACTTAAAATTGGCAGAACTGTTCAAAGTTCAGTGCTTGGGGAAGCCAAGCCCATTTCATTTCTTCCTTTCAACGAATTGGGAGATGTTCAGAGAGAAAGTAGAATTTTGCATTGGTGTGAAGCTGACCTGTTGCCTAAAGAGAGAACTGAGGACAAATTTCAAGATGGCTCAACAGTCCTCTTAGGAAATAAATTATGTATTTAAGAAAATGATTTTTCACTTCTGCATGTTTAAAAGCTGTCCTGGACAAAGGCTGAGATACTGTTTCAAATAGCTATGAAGACTTTTTTTATGAAGTAACTTCTAAGTGGTACATACATTATGGGTTTATTTTCATTTGCTTAAGAGTATGTGTTGATGCAGCAAGGTTAACGGAGTTCAGTGTTCACTTCAGCGAACTTCTGCTTAGCCAGGATACAAATACTAAAAACATATCACAGTATTAATATAGAGTCACCAGGAAAAATAATGGTGTGTCTGGAATATTGGATTGGAAAGCATCATCTAAAACAACTGTCTGCACTGAAAAGAAACCAAACCTATTTTGTAGCAAGAGCATGGGAAGCATGGGACCAAGAGAGTGGGATTTGGCCTTGGTTTTCAACTGAGCTGCTATGTTCAAGTAATTTAGTTTCACTTTGCCTCAGTTTCCCCAGCTGTACCAAAATAACCAACAACCTACCTCACAGGGGTGTTGTGAGGCCAAAGCTGTTCTTTGTCAAGGGCTGGGGCTGATGGAAGATTCCACAGAGGACTAAAAACCTTTATTAAAAGATCTTTATATTAGCTTTTATTATAGTATTTTAATACTACTTTGGCAAAGGCTTATTTCTATGGAATGTAATATACATCCTATTTAAATATTATGTAATTGGACTTATTTCAGTATGTATGGGTAAAGAAAAAGTTCAGGCTAAGCACTCAACTGGTATTTCCTCTCTTCAATAATCTGTGCAACCCAAATGGCATATTAATATGAGGCTCTTTGTTTTTATGTGGAACGTATTAAAATCAATATTGCTATATTTTGTAAACCCCATGACTGAAATAAAATCCTGCTCACAGTTGATAGCCATTTCTTATAATGTGGCTGTTTTAAAGTTTGTTCAAATCATGTGGACCGGAGATGTTCACTCCTGATACTAAGTGGTATTTTGTCATAGGAATGTGTTTTTCTTCTCCTCTCCATGCTACTCTTCCCTGCTCTTTATTCTTTCCCTTACTTAAGTTGAAGTGGCATGCAGATACAAGAGAAATAGGGAGAGAAATTAATCTTTAAAACCTGTAAAATCTGCTGTTAAGGCAAACTGTAGAGAAAGGGAATGAACAAAAGGGAAATAGTTGGCCATGGAGGGGGTTTTATGAAATAAACAAAGGGAAAAAATTATCAAAAACCAGGGGTGAGTGGGGTAAGCAGGATAGGTTAAGAGGAAGGAATATAGATACAGCAAAGGCGATCACCCTATTTATTATCTCCTGATTTATCAGTTAACTGCAGCTGAAGTGACATGAAGTAGTAACTTAT
>VYZR01086330.1:42591-53730 GCA_013400675.1 Oxylabes madagascariensis
GGACATAATAGAGGCATGAATTATGGAATAGTAACACTATTATAAAATAAACGGGTTTGTGATTAGCAGCAGAACCCCTCAAGTTTAAATGCAGCCCTCTGAAAATCTGGTATTTAGTGGAAAATAGTTTTTAGGGCATAGTTCCGTCTGAAATTAAGATTTCTGGTTTTGGGCTCTTCTGGAAGAGCAGGTCACAAGCAGGAAATAAGAGCATTGTTTGGAAAGTCATCAGACAATAAAAAATGATAGCTACACCTTTCTGGGAAACAAACAAATCAACATTGCAAAATTCCCTCCCATTTACAAAACTCTGTCTTCTGAACTCTTGACAATCTTCAGTACTTCCTGCAGATGCCAAATTAATTTCTCTTCATCTTGTGGAGTGGTCTGGGGGAAGGACAGTCTCAGACAGGCAATTAAGAGCTGCAACTTCTAGAGATTGTCTAAAATTGGGAATATTCAGGCAGAACTGCACAGAGCTGTCTGCTTGCGTTGCAGGCACAAAAAAATGTTAAATGATAAAAGCAGAACAGCAAAACTCCAGCATACAAAGGACAGAGCCCTGAATATCGAGAGGATTAAATTAATTTGCTGCTCTTGCAGAGCAACTGGTGTCTTGTCACCACACGTAATTCCATCTTCCCACAAGGACAGCTCTTTTTTCTGGTTTAAAGCAGTGCTTGGAAATAAAATATGAACCTCTTGGAGGAAGCCTCAGCTTGCAGAAATGATGAGGCTCTCCTAATGTGATTCAAGATTCAGACCTGTAGAAGGTTTTGTCCTCAGGGTGGAGGAGGAGGGTGGTGATCCCTTGGGAAGGTTGAGCTGGAACAGAGGCTGAGCAGAGCTGGAGAATAAAGCAGATATTTATTGAAAGGCCTTGAAGGACACACCTTGGGCAGGACAAGAGCCTGGCCAGGCCTACACCCAAGGTGGACCCAAAATGGGCACAAAATGGACAAACGCTCCCCAGGTCTCACACTTGGATCAGTTTGGGGCCATTTGCAGATTGGGGTTGAATTGTCCAATTGCAGCTGCGGGTGATGAAGTCCCATCCTTCTTGTTCCTCCCTCCAGCCCAGCCTTGTTTGTGCTTTTGGGCCTGAACACTTGGAACAGTTGTCCTTGGTGTGCATTGGGAAAAGGATTTGTTTTGTGTCCGTGCTGTGTGAGGAGAGCTGAGTGACACTGAGTGTGAGCCCAGAGCTGCAGNTTTTAAGATAAACATTTCATAGCACTGTTAGTATCTCAAACTCAAGCATGATAATTTTTTTCCTTCATTTTCCACCTAAATATCCTTGAAGTGCTCCCCATGACCAGCGCTGTTGTTCAGAGCCACACCTCAAGTGCAGCCTTTTAGGGAAGTTGGAAGAATATTCCAATGCTGGGGCACAAATCCTCTGATCAGAACCTGGGGCTCATCTCAGGTGTTGTCTGGTCCAAGAGCTGGGGTTTGACATGAATGTATTGCTGAGTTTCTCCTACGCAGTCAGTGATGGATGTGGGTCCTTCCAAAAGGTCATTCTGCACCCACAAAGGAGATATGAGGTGGGTGCCATAAATCACACCCGTTTATCTCTCTCTCCTCCACCCTTCCTCCAATTATCAGTTTAGAGTGGGATATGTCTGATTAGAGGTCTGAAAGGTGCACCTTGATGGGGACACGGTTCAGTGGTGGACTTGGCAATGTTGGGTTTTTGTTTGGATTCAATGACATTTTCCCCAATCTAAATACTTCCATTATTCTATGATTTAATGAATAGCTCAGTTGGGAGGGGCCTACAGTCACCATCTAATCCAACTGCCTGGTCACTAACCTTCCATTTTCAGAGGGAAATGGGTAATTTTAGATGCCTGGTCTGAATTTTACGCCTCAAATTTTAATGGACTTCAGTCCATAAAGACTAATTCTTCCTTAGAAGCCCATGCTCACACTTATCTGAATGAATATGAACCAGCCTACTTTCATTAATCTCAATTAATCTGATATCTGAGCTGCTAAGGAGAGAGGGAAAATGATGTCAGACATAATTTCGGGAAATTAATTTAATTTATTTCAAGTAAAGCAGAGTGGGACAAGGAAGAATAACAACAAATTTTGAAACACTTTCCCACCACTCCTTCCTTGTAATTTTCTCCTAAGCCAATTGCAGGTTATATTTTGGTTTAAGGCACAAATCTGTTCTGAAGTTACTTTAAAGTTCACTTGCTTAGGCACTTGAGAACAGTAGTGAAATAAAGTAATTAAAAATCTAATATAACTGACAGGTCCTTGTTAAGTCAGCCCTGCCAAACCTATGCAAAAACAATTACAGTATGCAAATGCTGATGATCCACCTTAATGTTATTCCCTGTTAAATGTCAAAGAATGAAAAATGCATTGGATTATCAGAATTTCCTTGCTCTTATGATGATGCTGTAGTGATAAATAGAAATGTCACTTTTCTGAGGTAGTTTATGGACAAAACAATCACATCACCACTGCAGGTAAATCAGGGTTGGTTTCTCTGGTCAGCTGTGGACAGGGAAATTAATTCAACAATATTTTACTATGTCTTTCTGAAATTGACTGAAATTTTGCCTCCTCTTGCATTTGTAATAAGAAGTGGGCATAAAAATGTCAAGCTTTTGAAATGTGTAAAGTTCAAGCATTTTTCCTTTGACTGCGTGTGAATATTAATGTATTGATTGTGGTTGATTGACCCAGGCTAATGCCAGTTCTCCACCAAAGTCACTCTGTCACTTCCCTACTCAGCTGGACAGAGAGAATGTGAACAAAAAGCTCATGGATCAAGGTAAGGGCTGGGGGAGATCACTCAGCAATTGCCATCCTGGGCGAAATAGACTCAACTTGGGGAAAATAATTTCATTTATTCCAAATAAAGCCCAGCGGGACATTGAGAAATCAACCCAAATTTCAAAACACCTTCCCACCACTCCTTCCTTCTTCCAATTTCCTCCTTCCCAAGCGTTGCAGGGAGGTGGGGAATGGGGACTGTGGTCAGTTCATCACAGGTTGTCTCTGCTGCCTCTTCCTCCAGCTCCAGAGTGGGATCCCTCCCATGGGAGAGTCCTTCAGGCACTTCTCACGGGTGACTCCTCACCCCGGGCTGCAGTTCTTCACAAATTCCTCCACGTGGGCCCCTCCCATGGGGTCAGTCCTTCGGGAACTGGCTGCTCCCATGTGGGTCCNTCCTGGGCGAAATAGACTCAACTTGGGGAAAATAATTTCATTTATTCCAAATAAAGCCCAGCGGGACAATGAGAAATCAACCCAAATTTCAAAACGCCTTCCCACCACTCCTTCCTTCTTCCAATTTCCTCCTTCCCAAGCGTTGCAGGGAGGTGGGGAATGGGGACTGTGGTCAGTTCATCACAGGTTGTCTCTGCTGCCTCTTCCTCCAGCTCCAGAGTGGGATCCCTCCCATGGGAGAGTCCTTCAGGCACTTCTCACGGGTGACTCCTCACCCCGGGCTGCAGTTCTTCACAAATTCCTCCACGTGGGCCCCTCCCATGGGGTCAGTCCTTCGGGAACTGGCTGCTCCCATGTGGGTCCCCCATGGGGTGACAAATCCCGCCAGCAAACCTGCTCCAGTGTGGGCTCCTCTCTCCACAGGGTCCCAGGTCCTGCCAGGACCTGCTCCAGCATGGGGTCACCACCTTATTTTGGGCATCCTCTTGCTCCAGCACGGGCTCCTCCACTGCTGCAAGTTTATTTCTGCTCCCCCATGGACCTCCATGAGCTGCAGGGCACAGCTGCCTCTCCATGGGCTGTTCCAGAGGGGAATCTCTGTTCCAGCTCCTGAAGCAGCTCCTGCCTCTCCTTCTGCAGGACCTTGGGGCCTGCAGGGCTGTTCCTCGCACATATCCTCACTCCTCTTTTCTCTGGCTGTTATTGCTCCTGCACAGCAAATTCCTTCCCCTTCTTAACTCTGCAACCCCAAAGATGTTGGGTCCATCCTGGAGCTGGCTGGAATTGGCTCCATTGGACGTGGAGGAATCTTCTGGGGGCTTCTCACAGAAGCCACTCCTGCAACCCCTCCACTTCCAAAGCCTGGCCACCAAACGCTGTGGAATTATTGGAAGAAATTCTTTTCCAGGCAATGATCACGTTAGGGGCGAGACGGTGGAGCTGCAGTTGTGAGGGGGAAGACACCCGAGTTCAGTGGTGCTTTTATAGCTAAAAAGAAATATGAGAAAATACTGCACAAAATGCAGAGTTCTGGGGTCCACAGGAGTGGCAGAAATCAAATCCCAACCCCAAAAGTTGTCTTAATACAGAATTGACCAGAAATCCTATACACTCGTTCATAGGGTATGAGGTTAAAAAACTCTAATTAAAATAAGCAAACAAATAAACCAAACCAAAAAAAACCCTAAAAAAACCAAAGTGAAACCAAAAATCCACCCCAAAACTAAAACAAAATCCAAACAAACCCAAACCAACCTGTCCATTTTTTTACTTCTTCAGCTTTATCTAATTTCTCAGAGTATATAATTTCAGAGGTCTGAGCTTGTATCACATATCCCTGTTTCTCTTTAAGAAATAAACCCAAATAGATTATTTTATGCCTCTCCTAAGAGTCAAAAACCATGTCAAAAAACAAACAAGAATATCTTTTGTTTTCCACTTTCTGCCTTATTACTTGCTGTTTGACACAGATGGGTATGAACAAAGATCTAAAGAGAATTTTAACTCCTAGGGAAAACAAGAAAATAAAAAATATTTCCTGATACTGCCTTTTTTTTTGTTTTTAAGCGTGATGGATTCTGCCTTGGTATTTCTAGCTCAGTAAAATCTCTAATTATGTTACAGCAAGGATTTGGAGCTGGAGAGCTTGAAGGAGAGAAATGGAGATGGAGGAAAGAATGAGGGATGAAAGAGAGAGAACTGCTCATGCCCCCAAATTCATTGGAGTTCCAGTCTTGAGGGTCAGTAAAAAAGTGCAAGGCTCTAAACATCAATGCCTAAATTTGAAGTTTAATGTTCAATTTATCCAGTCTGGTTTACAGATTTGTCCATGATTCATCCAGTACTGGAGTCTTTTCTCTTTTTTCTTCAGACAAATGCGATTCAATCAGTTCTTATCCTGAGGGACTCGAAAAGAAATATTGTTTTATTACAACCCTGATGTGTTCTCTACAGCTGTACAGCTCTGAAATGTGGGATCACTCATGGAAAATAATAAGATATTTGTAGCTATTTATTTTTGGGGACTCTTGCCCTGGTACCGCTGGTATCCAAGTACGTGGCAGGTTATATAACAGAGTGTTTCCATCTCCTCTGGGGCAGGATTCACATTCCATGGGGAAATCAGTCCTACAGCTCATCACAGGGCAATGGCTCTTCCTCCAAAAGGGGAAAGCAACCTGCAGGAGGAGAAGAATAAATTGGAAAGACTCAAGGGATCTTCCCGAGCTCGCACCTGGGACACATGTGTTCACCTGGAAAACGGGTGCTGACCTTCAGGGCCAGGTGATGCCACCAGGAGCAGCCCCGCCCCGGCTGGGTTCTCAGCCCTACACACTCAGGCACAGCTGGACAAGAGGTGCAGGCCACATGTGCCACTCCTGATCCGTGGAAACGTTCATCTCCAGACCAATAATGTGGAAAATCTTGTCATCCAGATGAGAGGAGACCCAGGGAAGTCCCAATCCTGGTCTGCAGCTTCCTCACAAGGGAAGTAGAGGCTTCTCTCTACTCTCTGGTGACCAGTGGCATGACCTGAGGGAAGGGCTGGAGCTGTGTCAGGGGAGGTTTAGGTTGGAAATCAAGAAAAGGTTATTCCCCTCGAGGGTGGTGGGTCACTGAACAGACTCCCCAGGGAAGGGGTTCCTGCACCAAGCCTGGCAGAGTTCCAGAAGGATTTGGACAACACTCTCAGGCACAGGGTGGGATTTTTGAGGTTGTCCTGTGTGGACTAGGATGTGGATTTCATCAGCATAGCCAGTTTGATTACCAAGATGCATTGGCAAGAACAAACAGCTTTGAAGATTGCAAGAAGATTGGATCAAGATTGGTGACAGGAAAGAAGATTGAATCAAACTTCTGCAAGCAAGAGATATTGTCAAATGTATGAGTTTGTCTGTGTGATGTTTAACCTAATCATTGTGGTAAAAAATTACTAGCCTTCCTAGAATAGTATACAAACATTTGGAAATCACAGTAAAGATGAATTCTGATGACAAATCAGTCTTCCTGTCTCTCTCTCAATCATTGATAGTCCCATGCAGGGGTAGGAGCTGGACTTGATGATCCTCCCAGCTCAGGATATTCCATGATTCTGCAGTGGTTGATGCTGTTACTTAACTGAGATACGTTTTTTCTCAATTTCCATTTCATGTCCTTCACACTTGAAGCCTTGTTGATCCCTTAGAAGCAAATTCTGTATTTATATACCTGCACAATTAAAAAAAAAAAAGAAAACAAACAAAAAACTTCCTTGATCTCTCTGCTGGGTATGGATACATCCAGATCACATCTGGGAACACAAAAGAAAGAAATATAGACTGAAGGGAGGAAAGCAGAGCATTTCCAAATAGCCATTTCCCACTTTTCCCTTTATTTACCATGAGAACCGGAGATGCAGTTTTGGGTCTGTTGACATCTTTCCTTTCCTGAGTCGTTTCATTTAATGAACCCTAAACACATCAGCTGGAAGGGCTGACATATGAGAGCTTTCAAAGTGAGAACTGAGTCAAGGCAGCTGAGAAATGGTAGCATCAGTCAAGGAAACTGGTTATTTGAACATCCTTCTCAGGGGTTCTTTATTTTCCTGTTCATTTATCTGCTCCAGGAAAAAATAGATGGAGAAGGGGAGAGAGATAAATAGAGCATCCTTCCCTGGATCAACAAAACCTCTGTTCCACCAACCCCTAGATGGAATGGCCTAATGGGGGAAGGAAATGAAGATTAAAAGGTAGTTTTGACACAAATAATAGGTTAGAAATGCAGGGAGACTGATCAGTGAGCTGGCCTGGGCAATACTCAGACTTTGCAAAGCTCTGCGGATTTATGAGAACACTGAGGGGTGTCAGCATTCTGGGAGTGTGGAGAGCAACTCAACTGCAAACTTTAGCATCTCTCAGACAGAAATAATTTGCAGCTGATCGTGTGAACAACCAAGATTAGATTATGTAAGAATTAAGTTTTTTTCCAAAAAAAAACCCAAGGATGCAACACCTGCCATTTTCTGTGTACTGATTTAATAATGAATTTTCCCTTACTCATATAGATAAAATGACTTCTAGAGGAAAATTACAGCTCCCTAAGCAAGATGCCAGCGCAAATTGAAAATTACATAAAATAATCTGAGGCTTTGAAAGGAATATATTTAGTGCTTTTCTTTGCCAAGAAGAAAAAGAGAGAGAAGGGAACAGAGGCAGTGGTGATCTTTGACTGATTTATTTAAATGCTCTTCTTTTTGGAACACATACTACAACTTTTTTCTACTTTGGGTTTGCTTATTCTACATTTATTATTATTTATTTATCATCTTTTTAGCAGCCTGGTATTTATTAGCCATAAATCCTTTGTAGAATTTCCCATTTCTGTATTATTTGTGTCTCATTTGTAGCCGGAAATTTCAGAAAATTACTGTTCCTGCACGAGGGGTTTTCCTCACAGCCAGGGGGTGGATGTGAATCCAGTGGATTGCTCCCACACCCAAGGAAACTTGTGTCCCTGTTCCTTCTCTCAGCCCCTTGCTTTGCCCACATTTTCATCAAGCACAGGCAAGGCCAGATTTTGAATCTCACACCCACAGGATGAGATCAGACAACTCTGGGCACCATAAATTTGGGAAGGAGTTTGGGACACTCCTCTATTTGGAGGGGAGGGTGTGAGCCACGTCACCAGGTGAGTTGGAGCATCTTCTTCAGGCTGCTGCACTTTTCTCCTGGGAGGAACAACTCAAAGACCAATTTTTTGGATGGTTGAAATCTAGTGACACAAAGCACAGATTCAGTCACTCCTCCAGAATCCCAGGAGGGGATTCTCTGCTTTTTTTATTTCAATATAAGAGTAGCGAACTTGTATGTTGCCCGGTTCAGCCTTCTGACAAAAATTGTTTTCTTTATGTACCAAGAGTTTCCCATACTTTAAGTATCAACAAATGGTTTGTTTCCATATTTTCATGGAGGAGGAGAGAGCTGACAGACTGTTGGTCTGACCAGTGTGTTGGAGGGGTGGCAGCTTCACCCTCCTATCCACTGTCACCTTTGGAATTCTATCAAATGTCAAAGATGTAAATAAAGTTCCTTCTTTTCCGGCACAACTCAGCG
Source organism: Oxylabes madagascariensis (assembly GCA_013400675.1). Taxonomy (NCBI): domain Eukaryota; kingdom Metazoa; phylum Chordata; class Aves; order Passeriformes; family Timaliidae; genus Oxylabes; species Oxylabes madagascariensis. Next base: position 50,874 of record VYZR01086330.1, read on the forward strand.
TGTGGGTGCAATTCTTTCCTGTCTCCAATTCCACACTTGTATTTGTTTGTCATCTACCTTCAGCTTCAGAGGGTTTGAAGGAATTTTGCTGCAGAGAAAAAAGGAGGTTGCCTTTCTTTCAGACAGATATCATGTGGAAGCACTTTAAGTTCCAAAACCAGCTGTTTGGGGAAATTCTGAGATGATTAAAAATGCCAATAGGCTGCTTTGAAACCTTGATGGCAACAGTTTTTCTGTGGACAACCCTGATTGTAACCGGCTTGTCTGGGCTGTGGGCACTGCCAGCTGATCTTAAACCTCTGACAGCTCTCTCTGATCAATCCATAACAATTCACCCTTCTTCAAAACAGATTGCTCAGGAGGAATCAGTGCCTGGAGGTGCCTGTCTGATCCACTTTGAATGAAGGCGGAAATGAAATGGAGATTATCACTGGGACCTCACGAAATTTCACTAACAGAGAAATAAATCATTGATGGCTTATTAAAAAAAAGAAAAGAAATCCCACTAATTGTAGCCCTGAGATGTTTTAGTTTCTGGAAATTCTTTTCCCAGGCGATTTGCTGTAAACAAGAGAAATGTTTTTGTAACTGTACCTATGTTTATCCATTCTTTCTCACAGGAGAGGTTTCTTGATGAACATCTGTTTTAACCAATGTGATTGAAGAGGTTTGCCTTTGTTTCACCAATCAAATTGGTTTGTGTAAAATAGTATAAAAAAGAAACACATCTCAAAAATAAAGAATCATTTTTTCTAGTCTTCTGAAAGATCTCAGAGTCTTTGTTGTTGTTTACTATACAACAGCAATAACTAATCAATGGAGATTTATAATTATCAGAATTTTCTTCCAGGAAAAGATCCATTTTAGAAAAATCAATATTTGTTAAGAAATTAATCAACAGATAAAGAACTGTAGTATTTTATTGGGAGAGAAATTTCAATTTTCATGTCTTCCAGATGCAAAATTTACATAATATTTACAGAATGTCAAGTCCAGCTGGTGAAGAATTGAACTTTTGACTGATTTCACACCCAAGAGAAGATAAATCTCTTTTACCTCTGCCTTTGCCTGTGTTGAACAGAGCAATGAAAACTGAAAGTTTTCCCATTTGAACACTGGCTGCCAGATTAGAGCATAATGAAGCAGCCCACTATTTGGATATTTTACAGAGATATTAAAAATATAATCCATAAAACCCACGAATTATCTGCAGGACACTTCTTGCTCATTAGGTTTTATCAATTTTCCTGGACATACTAACTCTCCACAGAGGCTCCTCAAGATTAAATTGTCTTTTTCTTTGGGGATTCAGAGCAAATAATTCAAGCCTGCACGCTTTCAATTAAAATGCTCAGCCAAAATCCAGAGAAGGCAGATGGAATATTCTAACCAGACTAAATACTGTACACAGAGAGGCAAACACCAGCTCAGAGGGGGAAGCCAACATTTCACATGTGTCCAAACCAGCCTGACAGACAGGCTTTTGGAGAAAAATTTCACATATTTTCCATCTATTTCACCAGCTGCCTTTATGTATTACTGGTCACGAAACTTTATTTGAAATAGTTAATCAGTTTCCAGAGGAAATTTTTTTTCCTAGCTGAAGAACCTTTAAAAAAATGAAAAAAAAAAAAAAGAAAAAAGAAAAAAGAAAAATAAGATGAAGAAGAAACTTTAAAAAAAGCATGTTCTTTCTAACCTCATCCAGGTTTCTTTAGAAGACATAATGAGAAAAAAAGAAAAAGAAATAAGAAATAAAGAAAACCATTAGATTTTCACGCAGCTTTGGTCCTGTCACATTCAGCCTTCTGGAAAAGGTGTCTCAGTTCAAGGTGTCTCAGTGACTAATTTTACATCCAGCCTCTGACTAACGTGGGCTTTGTTGTCTGATGCGATGACACAAAGCTCTCTCCCCTAAATATCGATCTGACACGGAGAGCAAGTGCAATGTGGACTTTTCTGCTCCATGCAGTCACAGCAGTGAATTAAAACTTGCCTTGTGCCACATGTGAAACATTTTTTGATGTTTTTTTTCCTTCAGAAATCCAAGGGCAGCCTGGAAGGGATAAGGCCAGAGTTCTCCTTGCGTGTCTGCCTGATTAAGCTTCTCTTTGCTTTTTGGTTTTATTTTGCAATAAACTCTGACGTTCTGATTTACCATTTGTAATGGAGAAACCAAATAAAAAAAACATTTTTTACAGCTCAGAAATTTGTTGTCATTACCCTGCGGAGCACTTGGGGCTGCATCAGTTAACTTTAGGAATTTCTTTACCTCTAAATTGCCTTCTTTCCAACCAGGAAGAGAACACTTCAGAAGAGTCAATATTACCCCTGCTCTAACGATCATATTTCTTTTAACCTTATTATATCTCTGTTATCCCATTTTAAATGACCTGGATAGAAAAGGAGTAAGTTTAGCCAGAGGTTGGCTCTTTATTCTGCTTGATTGATTTTATGTGTCTGCTTATATTTTGCTTCAAATCAGCTTGTTGTAACTCACTGACCCAGTGAAGGAAATCTTGATTTTTCCCTTTCACCAATAAAAAGCAAATTGGTTTAAAGGCTTTGGGGCTATAATTCAACCCCCAGAATTTTTATGTCCTCACATCTGGGCTGCTCTGGTGATTGATTAGATGTCGTAGCACAATTACAAGTAAGTACTGAAAAATGCAGGGGCAAACTCAAATAATTTTTAAATGAGACTCACAGAGCATAATCCCCATCATTTTTAGTTCTGCTTGTAAAATGTTTTATCATCATTTGGCTTTTGCAGCGTTGTTTACGTCTGAGAATGGTGTGGAGTTGATAGTAAAATACTGGAACTGAAAACCAGAGCATTGATGTTATTTTTAAATCC